>CAMAPF010000486.1:0-29545 GCA_945859915.1 Cuscuta epithymum | reverse complement strand
ACAATTATACTTTTGAAATTTATAACTTCTATAGAATTATATAAATCAAAATTATTGATCAAAGTTTATCATCTTTGGTTTGAAAAAGTTAAAAATACAAAGATGTGTTTGGACGGTTTGGTTGTTAGCCTATCAACCATTCTTTGGCTTTTTAGAGTAACTTTGGTTGTATGACTATGTAAAAATAACTATTTTTCATGTTTGGTAAATGAGTTTTCTATTGACTATTTGAAGCGAAAAAAGCGCAAAACAAAAAAGTCACTTTGAATAACTTTTTATTTATACTAGTATTGTACCCGTGCGATACAAGAGAGTAATTGTTTTGCAATAATGGCAATCCTTGGCATTTTAGGTTTATCATAAATGCATAAAATGAAAAAATAACAAATTATGGCTAATTCTAATAAATTATGAAAAAAAACGTTCAGTCTTATTAATGAATTAATAAATTGTACCGGGGTAAGATATTGTTAAATAAATTCTACTGAGTATTAAAAATTTCTATATCTCAAATACCTACACCCCATATATTTAATTGCATATGCTTCATACCAAAATTAAAATTAAATTGTACCGAATGTAATATTATTTATTTCACAAAATATTTAGAATGTTAGTAACTACCTTCTAACAAAGCTTAGAGTATTTTATATTGTATAATTATTTCAATAAATTTGTATTTGTAAAAAAAATCCTGGTGCAAAAATAACTTTTTATATAAAGTTCGGGATATATATGCATATTACATATGCAAATTTGGGATACTTCTCTCACACCCCATCAAAGTTTGGTGTATTTAGATAATTTTAGTAAGTAAAAAATTAGTCATTATTCCACCATTTCAATTTTCATAAAGACAAACTTTTTTGTGCTTAATTTGAGTCTAATCCCATTTTATTGTCCAAGTTGGACTTTGCATCCCTTTTTAAAAAACCTTTTTATTTGCACCCCCAACCTAGTATGAAAAGAGAAAAATGCCTCCAATCAGGAATATGTTGAAGGTCTAGAGAATTGTTAATGAAAGGACACTTTTGTCTTTTCATATGAAGCTAGGGTAGGGTGCAAATACAAAGTTTTTTAGAAACATAGTGCAAAGTCCAATTTTAAACATAAAAAAATGGAGGCAAACTCAAATTAACCCACTTTTTTTGCATAAAACCAACGGTCTGTTTGGACTGAATGTTGGAGAGTGTTAGTAATGTAAGTGTTAGTAAGTGTTGATACTAACACTTGTTTGGGAGAAAAATTAAGAGATGTTAAAAAGTGTTAGTAAAGGTTAGAAAGTGTTAATAATAACCTTCCCAACACTTCACTTGTCCACTTTTTTAACTGTTGGACAACTATTACCCTTGTCATTTACCCTAAGAACATAAAATACTTCGACACTTCGAATCTCTTTGTCGCAGGTCTGATGGTCTGCCTTTTTCATCTCTTCTCCCTACTCGTTCTTAAGAGGGTAAAATTATTAAGACTTCCGTTATTACCACTGCATTCACTTAATTCTCCCACGAGGTAAAATTATGTCTGTGGCTTACACTTTTCTTCCAACCACTGCACGTCCATTACTTACGCTTCCAAACGCTCCGTCCAAATGCGTCCAAAGAAATAGCGGCATCAGGCGGTGTTCTAGCTGCCATTTTAATCCGACCTTTCGTAAGCGTCTGGATTCCGCTAATCTTCCTATTCGTTTCTAGGTTCACACCCTCCGGAATTCCCATCTGCTTCCAGTCCCAGACGGTAATGCGTTGTTCTCTTTCAAATATTTGAATTGGGTACCACAACTACTGCCATTTTAGCAGTTTATGCCCTACTAAGCTATTCAGTTAAAGTGTTAAACTAACAAGTACTCGAGTATATTTAAGTATTTCACTGGTATCCTATGAAATTCAATCCAAAAAACTTGTCAGCTTGAAATTCTGCCTACATTCTTGAAACGATTATTATGTGTAATAAATTAATTCACACAGTATTGTTATCAAGCTTAGATAGGATTCATGAGTCCTGCTAATTTAGGAAAGGAACAGGATATGTATCTAGTCTACAAGATATAAGAAAAGCACTCGACTTGTGATGACCTCATTAATTTTACTGAACAACTAATTACATAATTCTTGCTGTGAAGTGCACGTGAAATTCATGCTATGAAGTCAGATGATTTTACCAGAAACTTCAAATGGTTCCATCGTGAGAAAATTAGATGTATTTAAGGCACTTATTTGCTTCGTTTAATAGTTGAACTACCATAATGCTTAAATACCCATAGTTTTTTTTGAGAGTAAATATCCATAGTTTTTTGTACCACCTGTGCGTTTACCCCATACAAATCACATTTTACGTAAATTATATTCAGTGTGTGCTTTCTTCAAAATCATTTCTGTCCCGAACTAAGTTAGTAGTTTGATTTCACAGGATTTTAGGCAAGATATCTTTATGTGCTCACTTTCCAAATTTGCGCTCGATTCGCTCAATAAAGATATGGCAGAGAAAATGAAATGTTTTACTACTCATAGTGGTAAAACTCATCATGCTAGGTAGTTAACTCGCTACTAGATAGTAACTCGGTCAAGGACCGAGTAGCGAGTAGGATCGATTACTCGGGATTACTCAGTGATTACTCGGCCTTGTATTAATTAAATTTAATAACTTAAGTGCTAGAGAGTATAGAAATATAATAGTCTTAAAATTATCTTAAAATGCATAGAAATGAGTAAAATGATAGAAATGCTAATGATGGAGTAGCGAAAGTCATAAACATTCTAAGTTTTCAAGAAAACCGATCATCTAATAATTTCGTAAGATCTATGTTCTCTCCCCATGTCCATCCTAAATCATCTGATTTTGTCTTAAGTGTAGTATTAACATATTCAGCCCTATTAGTAAGGGTGGCAATGGGAGCGGGGGCCCGTGTGAAACTGCCCCGTGGGGGGGGGGGGAGTTGGGGGGGGGAATTATTTCCTCCCCGCTTAAATATGGGGAGGGTGATGGGTTATGCACCCCCTGCACTGTCCCCGCCCCGTCCCCCGTATATATACACACATATTAATAATTAATAACAATAATCACAATACTAATACTAATAATAATAGTAATACTAATACGAAGTAATTAAAATATCATGGTGGCCCGGTGAGTTTAGTGGTTTCCTATCTAATGAATTGTGGCTAATGGATCTATCTAATTCTTGTCTAATAACTCAGCTATCTTGTAAAATTGCTTATCAAAATCATAAAGTAAAATGATTTTTTTGGGATAAAGTAAAATGAATTTGGGAAAGTTATAAAGTGATATTAGCTTAAACGCCTCCGACACAGTGTGAACGTTTTCTTCTTTTACTATTACAGTGCATTAATTCTTTTCTTATGAATGCCTTCTTTATGATTCTAGTTAGGGCTCTTAAAATTTGGTGATCATAGGTCGTTCTAGATGTTGTCAAATGACCATGATTGATTGAATGCAGGGTTTAAGAGAATATTGCAGAGCTAATCAATGCTAATAACGAGTTTGATAAAATGACTAAATTAAAAACACATATAATGTGTTCTAGATTTGAAATGGGATGTAAGATTACATTGACACTTAAAAACTAAAAGGTTTTTTGACTACTAGAAATGCTGTTTAATTTCTGAAAAACTGTCAGGGTCTAAAATGATGTTAATTTTTGACGAATATTTCCCCCGTTGGGTACCCGTGGGTCTAGCGGGTCAAGGCGGGGATGGGGTGGGTCGAATAGTAATAGGGGATGGGGTGGGGGTGGGGGCGATTTTTTAGACATGGGGCAGGGGATGGGGGAGTGAACCCCCGACCCAACCCCGCCCCATTGGCATCCCTACCCATTGGAAGCCTCAGCAGACTGAGCAGAGCTCATGATTGTCAATTAGATGATGTGTGACAGTGTGTATCAATCAATGATGTGCCATAGTAAACAATCAATATAGTGATATTAATTAAAAGTTACGTAGTATAATACATATAGTTATACTAATGAAAAGAATTTATTTATATCAAAATATATGTGTGTTGATTCTTTAAAATTAAAATCAACTGAAGGATGGGAGGGTGAAAGAAGAAGAAACGAGAGAGGGGGAAGGGGAAGATACGAGAAAAAAGATAACAGCTTATTGAGAAATTGTAGTCACAGCTCTAGGGGGATAGTAGATGTCAGAAATTTTGTTCAATCTATGTTTTGCAACTTAAATTTTCAATTTTTTAAAGGGGGACCGAGTTAGACCGAGTAACTCGCCGAGTTGAAAACTTCACCGAGTTGAGAAACTAACTCGGAAATAAAAACGGACCGAGTTAGGTAGCTACTCAACAAGGTCAGTACCCGAGTTGCGAGTACTCACCGAGTACTCGTCAAGTAGATAACCTTGGGTAAGAGAGTCTTTTACTGCCCAAATATTACCATAGTATGAACTTCATGTTGAGACATCCAGAAAAGGAAAGTTAGAAGTTAATCTAGGGACAGAGGGAGTATAATATTTAAATTTAATAACAAGGTAGGGTGTTCCTTGCCACTGAATTTTGATATCCAAAAAAGCAGATAAATTTGAATATTTGATGCTTATCTTCTTACTGCAGTTTGTTAGGTAGATTTCCTAAAATGAGCTTTCAAGTCACCTTAAATAAAAGTGCATTAGCATGCTTAAAAAGCTGTGTTTAGTGTCTGATTGGTTGGTCTTCATAATCCCTGTCATTGTCTAACCATATATAATTCTCAGCACATTCATGGGGCATTTTTCTTGTTTTTTCTAGCATGCTGGCATACACAATGAGAAACTGAGTAACTTTCTTTTGGTGGCAATGTGTAATATACCTGTTATTTTCAGCCGATTCCTACGGTACTGTTTTTGTTATTTCTAGCTTGCTGACAGCTATACTTGTTATAAGATTTTGGCTAGTCATTTTAGGACATGCTATTTGATGTTTCTCAATCCATTTTCCTACCTAAGAATTAAACCTCCTTTTTAAGACATGGAAACTAGTGTTTGTTAATAAATATCCCCACCAATAAACTAGATCTTTTTTTTTTGCATCTTATAAGGGATGGAAGAGGTAAGGATTGGAACCCATGCCTAATGCAAAAAGATTTTATCTTACGACTTAGCTAAACCCGAAGTCTTCATGAAGCTAGATTACCAGTTCTTGTGTTTTGTGTGTGAAGTTAATAGCATATTCCGCAGTACCTTTTTTGCACTAAATTTGTATCTATACATGTGCCCCAGCTGGTATCTTCCCGCAATATGAATTGCGATCAAGTTATGGCTGAGTTGTTTGGAATGGGCTTTGAATTCTCCGCCATCACAGATGCTGTAAAAGCTGTTGGCCCATCAGTGAGTAAAGCAATTGAGTTTATATTGGATAATTCGCGTATAAGTATTGGCGCATCAAGTAGTACTGCATCTGTTCCCATTAATCCCAAGCCCGGTTGGAAAAACAACGCCAATTCGCTGTATTCTTTTGATAAAATGAGGCAGTCAAGCATAACAGAAAGCTTGAAATCTGTCGGTAAGCCTGTAAAAAGAAAATACAATGTTAAATCTGCATTGGGCTGTGAACCAGAGGCCTTTCATAGAACTTCAGAAGGTCCTGCCAAGCTCGTTCCTGTGATTGATGCTGATATGTGTCATCCATTAGAAGCTTCTGCCCTATCTAATTGCCAAGGTGAAGAGGCTATTGACCAATATTGGGAGCAGAAGGTCACGAATTTGTTGCACAAGCATTTTGGGTATTCATCCTTGAAACATTTTCAAAAGCAAGCACTGCAAGCTTGGTTAAGTCACAAAGACTGCCTCTTGCTTGCAGCAACTGGATCAGGTACGTGTAATTTCCTGTTCAAATATAAACAATTTGAGCATTTCACCATTCAAGCCAGTCGCCCCTGCATTTGAAATAATTACCTTTCCACAGGGAAATCTTTGTGTTTTCAGATTCCAGCATTACTCACAGGAAAGGTTGTTGTTGTTATTTCACCATTGATAAGTTTGATGCATGACCAATGCTTGAAGCTTGCAAAACACGGAATATCAGCTTGCTTTCTTGGATCTGGTCAAATCGATAGAACTGTTGAACATAAAGCAATGGATGGTTTGTATAGTATTGTGTATGTATGCCCAGAAACAATTTTAAGGTAAATGCCATGCCGATGGTTGGATATTCATTTTGCTAATGCTTTCAGACTTTCTATCAGTGTAAATTTATCATTTCTTGCAGGCTTATAAGACCCCTCCAAAGCCTTGCTGAAGGACGTGGAATTGCTCTATTTGCGATTGATGAAGTTCATTGTGTTTCTAAGTGGGGCCATGACTTGCGACCACACTACAGGTACACATTTCTTATTCAACTTGACTTTTCTTGTCTTGACCTGATGTCCCGATTTTTCCTTTTGTCTCTTCACCTAGATATTCATACACCGTGTTAAATGTACTAAGAGAAATCTTAATGTTCACACTAAACACCTCCATAAGTTACATAATAGGTATACAAATAGTAGACACTGTACCCTCAACATGTTGCTCTAAAACAAGGTGAAAAACCGATGTGCTAAAACAATGTGGCCTAATTATTGGGTGCTGTGATGTGACAATTGGCCAAATAATCAACACTCTTCAAGCTGGAGCATGTAGAACAAACTCTTCCATGCCTGTTGCAAAAGCCTATATCTTCTCAAAGATTTAGCGAGGAAGTCAGCAACCTTACTTGTTTGATCTAACAAGTGTAGCTGTGTGGTACAAAACTACAAATATCTCTGGGAGCATCATTTTCCAAGCAACATTTGCACAAATAAGCATTATGGGTTTAACTGTTTGGGCTTTAATATATTCATTTCAGTATTGTGGAAACCCTAGTAGTATTGGGCTTAGCCCATTTGTATAGGAAACCCTAGTACTCTAAATATAGCTATAAATATAGCGTCTTGTATAGTATTTTATCATCAAGTATATGAAATATAATAATACTTGTTCACATGGTATCAGAGCCTATACGGCAAATATAGTTAGCTAGTTAGTGTTATAAACTGCCGCTCCGAATCCGGACAGAAATCCAGGCCATAATTTCCGGCGTGAATAGTGGTCGCAACTCACTTGAGTGCTTTTGGTAGTGATACAAGCCTACCATCGTGCTCAGCTCTACATAGCGACTTACCGCCGGAAGTTTCGCCGCCGCTGCCTCACCCACGCGCCGCCAGCCGTCGCTGAAAGTCCGCACCTGCAGGTACACATCTTTGCAGATCTGCTCCGTCTTAGTCGTCTGGGAGCGACACCGACAGTTTTTTCAGAAACCTAGGTCCCTGACGACCTAGACCAGTCAGTCCGGTCCGCCGCCGCTCCCACACGCGCCGCCGCTTCCACACGCGCCGCTCATATCGGTTGTCGCCGTCTCTCTGGCCGCTCGCCGCTGCTCTGGCCGCTCGCCGCTGCTCTGGCCGGTGCTCTACCTATTTGACGGAATACCAGGCAGTTTCTTCCGCTGCTTCACTGCTCTCTGGATTGCTCTCTGGTCTGCTCTCTTGGTCAACACAGTCCAGCAGTCCAGGGAAGGTCTTTGTCAACCCACTCCAGCTGGATTACTTTTGTTTTTCTATTATTGGCAAACTGCTGAAGTTCTACTGAAGCGTTGATCCCCTCGACAGGTTTTAATTTTTATCTCCCGTTTGTTTGCTAATTTTAGCTTTTCATTCCTTTTATAAAACAAAAAAAAAAAAAAAAAAAAAAGAAAAAAAAAAAAAAAAAGAAAAAAAAAAACAGAGAGAGAGAGAAAAAAAGAAAAAAAAAAACAGTACAAAAAAAAAAAAAAAAAAATTGTCTTTTATGAGTTCTGACAGAGGAAACAACACCGGATACTCAAGATGGAATCGTCCTAAATGTGATTTTTGCCATAAAATCGGTCATACTAAAGACAGGTGTTGGAAATTACATGGGAGACCACCTCCCTCAGCCCATGTTGCTCAGCTCCCACCATCTCCCATTGTTCTATCACCAGAGGAATATGCAGCATATCAGCAATTTAAGGTGACTAATATGCCTTTATCCACACCTGATGTGTCTACTGCTTGTGTTTCAAACACAACAGGCTCATGGATCATTGACTCAGGTGCCTCAGATCATATTTCTGGTAATCCCTATCTTTTATCCAATATAACCAAGCAGCGACATCTTCCTTTGATTACTCTTGCTAATGGCCTTCAAACTTCGGCTTCGGGTATTGGGCAAGCACTTCCATTTTCATCCTTACCATTAGACTCCGTCTTATATGTCCCTAACACCCCTTTTAACCTTGTCTCTGTCAGTAAAATTACACGTGCTCTTAATTGTTCCGTAACATTTTCTGCTGATTCTGTGATTGTGCAGGACCGTTGTACGGGGAAAACGATTGGCGTCGGACATGAATCTCAAGGTCTGTATCACCTCCATCCTCTTGATCCAATCGCTTGTGTTTCAGTTGAACCTGCTCTTACCTTACACAATCGTCTGGGTCATCCTAGCCTCTCCAAGTTTCAACGTATGGTTCCAGGTTTCTCAAATCTTTCATCTTTAGATTGTGAGTCATGTCACCTTGGAAAACAACCTCGTAAATCCTTTCCAAGGCGAGTAAATAAACGGGCTACATCACCGTTTGATTTAGTTCATACAGATGTATGGGGTCCGTATCGGGTCACTTCTACTTTAGGTTTCCGTTACTTTGTTATTTTTGTGGATGATTTTTCCCGTTACACGTGGTTGTTCTTAATGAAGGAGCGTTCTGAATTGTTTCATATTTTTCAAACTTTTTGTGCTGAAATTCAAACTCAGTTCGGTCATTCTATCAAAATTTTACGCAGTGACAATGCTAAAGAATTTTTTGGGGCATCCTTTAATCAATTCATGACATCACGGGGTATGCTTCACCAATCATCTTGTGTTCACACGCCTCAACAAAATGGGGTTGCTGAACGCAAGAACCGACACTTGGTTGATACTGCCCGTACCTTATTATTACATTCTCATACACCGCCTCAGTATTGGGCAGATGCTGTGCTCACTGCGTGTCATTTAATTAATAGAATGCCTTCCTCAGTTCTTAATAATGAAATTCCCTATTCTATTTTGTTTCCTGCTCGTGATTTATTTCCATTACCACCCCATGTGTTTGGGTGTGTGTGTTTTGTCCATGATACGACACCTGGATTACCTAAAATGTCGGCTAGGTCAATAAAATGTATCTTTCTTGGATATTCGCGACTCCAAAAGGGTTATCGCTGTTATTCTCCATTACTTAAGAAACATTTTATTTCAGCTGATGTCACTTTCATTGAGTCGTCCTTTTACTATCCATTATCTTCAGTTGATACCCCGTCATATTTGGACTTCACCTCATATCTCCGGCCCATCCATCAGGAGGCTCCCATTAACCCTCCATCTGATGAGCACCCAAACTTCCCTCCTATGTCAGACCGTCCATTACAGGTATACCATCGACGTCCTCGACCTCCTTCCATTGAGCCCATCGTGGCCACGCCCATTGATTCCCCTATGACGGATCCTGCATCACCACCATCACCTACTCCAGCACTTGAAACCACTCAGGATGATTTGCCCATTGCCCTGCGAAAAGGTACGCGTTCCACATTGAATCCACATCCCATTTATAACTTTTTGAGTTATCACCGTCTCTCTACCCCTTACTATGCTTTCATTTCCCACCTGTCTCATATATGCATTCCTAAAACCATACATGAGGCACTGGCACACCCAGAGTGGCGTAAAGCCATGTTGGCTGAGATGGAGGCTCTTCATTCTAGTGGGACGTGGGACTTAGTCCCCCTTCCCACTGGAAAATCAGTGGTGGGATGTCGGTGGATTTACACAGTTAAAGTTGGGCCTGATGGGAAGATTGATCGTTTTAAAGCACGCCTTGTGGCAAAAGGGTATACTCAAATATATGGTTTGGATTACACTGACACTTTTTCTCCTGTAGCAAAGATTGCATCAGTTCGTTTGGTTTTATCCATGGCAGCAATGAGCCGCTGGCCATTGTTCCAATTGGATATTAAAAACGCATTCCTTCACGGAGATCTGCACGAGGAAGTTTATATGGAGCAACCACCTGGATTTGTTGCTCAGGGGGAGTCTGGTATGGTGTGCAGATTACGTCGTTCATTATATGGCTTGAAGCAATCTCCACGTGCATGGTTTGGGAGGTTTAGTGACGTTGTCTGCAGCTTTGGCATGATTCGCAGTGATGTCGATCACTCTATATTCTACAGACATTCTGCTGGCAACAAATGTATTTATCTTGTTGTGTATGTTGATGACATTGTCATTACAGGTAGCGATGATCAAGGAATTGCGCTCCTCAAGCAACATCTCTTTAGCAAATTTCAAACAAAAGACTTAGGAAAGTTGAGATACTTCCTTGGCATTGAGGTTGCACAGTCTCAAGATGGAATTGCTCTCTCACAAAGAAAGTATGCCTTGGATATTCTTGAGGAAACAGGATTGCTAGATTGCAGGCCGGTGGATACACCAATGGATCCGAACGTTAAACTATTATCAGAACAGGGAGATCTTTTGCCCAACAAGGAAAAATATAGAAGACTCATCGGCAAATTGAATTATCTTACCATCACAAGACCAGATCTTTCATTTGCGGTAAGTGTTCTTAGTCAGTTTCTTGATAAGCCATGTACTGGACACTGGGATGCAGCTATCCGAGTTTTAAGATACATCAAGAAAACTCCAGGGCAAGGGTTGTTGTTTGAAGATCGAGGCCACCATGATATTGTGGGATATTGTGATGCAGACTGGGCCGGATGTCCTATGGATAGACGTTCCACTTCGGGATATTGCATCTTGATTGGTGGAAACTTAATTTCATGGAAAAGTAAGAAACAAGATGTGGTTGCCAGATCTAGTGCTGAAGCAGAATATCGTGCAATGGCCCTTGCTACATGTGAAATCTTATGGTTGAAGCATCTTCTCCAAGAGTTAAAATATGGGAACACAAAACCGGTTCAACTCATGTGTGATAATCAAGCTGCAATGCACATCGCATCAAATCCGGTATATCATGAGAGGACAAAACACATTGAAGTTGATTGTCATTTTATCCGAGAGAAGATCACGAGTGGACATATCATCACAAAATATGTGAAGACAACTGAACAACTAGCAGATATTTTAACTAAGTCTCTTAGAGGTCCTAGAGTGGAATATATTTGTAACAAGCTTGGTACATATGATCTATATGCTCCAGCTTGAGGGGGAGTGTGGAAACCCTAGTAGTATTGGGCTTAGCCCATTTGTATAGGAAACCCTAGTACTCTAAATATAGCTATAAATATAGCGTCTTGTATAGTATTTTATCATCAAGTATATGAAATATAATAATACTTGTTCACAAGTATGAATGTACTTTAACCAAATTAGTTCACTCGTTCAAGTGACACTGATCAGTTTCTCCTTCGACACTCACTCGTGCTACAACATTATGTTTTTTACTTTTTTTTTTGGTAGACTAAGATGCCACCAAAAAGAACACAATGCCTCGATCTTGACCTTCAACCCTTCGTGCATCTTGTGTAATTTTAATTGGTGTAACCACTAACCAAAAAATTCTGCTTTGCTATGTTTTTATAATTGCCATGCTTAATGCTTTCAATACAGCAATACAGTACATTGGATTTCCCTTTGTATCTTAATGTTCTGATAGCAACCTTCCAATGCCCGTCATAGAGAATTTAGATGTAACTAACCACATGAGCTTGTAAAATATAAAGGTGTGTGATGGTCAAATAGAGCAACTTCTCAATTAACCTCAGATATCTTCCAAGGTCTGTTAAATACTACCCTTACTTGGAAGGAGTTTAACATTAGGGCCCACTGTCTCTGAGAGACTCTATTGCTCTTCAATGAAGCATAAATGTTTCTTCTTCTATATCTAAAGCATGCATCCCTGGGTTTTTTCCAGTATTCTGCTGGACCAGTACTCAAGTGGAAGATGCCCATTCGATAGGCATATTACATCTGGAATGTGGATTGTGAATTGCACATTTACACTGCTGCAAATAATTGCGGTGTACTGTGTACATGAAGGAGGTGCCACCATTAATTTTGCACTGTTCTTCACATCATCACATGTATATGAAAAGAGAACTGAGCTTTGTCCTTAAATATACAACATCATTGGACAGGGAGCCATAGGTGAATGGAGCAAACAGGAAATACAGAGATTTGCAGCCAGAACTGCAGGCAAAACATCTCCGGTGCGTCAGTGGGTAAGCGCGTGCCACAAAGACAGCAAATGGACAAATGGGGGCTGGGATCTCCAGAAAGCGTCGCTTTTGAGAGGTGAATTATTAGTGGACGGTGACATCAGGAGTACTCAGAGCATAAGATCAGAGCATGAGCTAGTGGTTTTCTTCCAAGTTGATTATGTGGGCGTGTTAAGCCATAAAGTTTTCAGTGGAGATGGATTTTAAAGCGTGGTGTCATAGGCAGTTATGAAAGGTTTGATGGTGTTGGTTTGTGAAGGGGAATGCTGGGGAAGGCCAAAATAGAAGAAACATTCCTCATAGGTATTGTTCATTGTAGATGGGGAAAACTGTCAAATAAGTCATCCTACTATGTCAAAAACATCAATTAAGTCCCTGTACTTCAAAATCATTCAATTGAATCCTCAAACTCTTCTAAAATGTTCAATTCAACTATTTATCCGGTAAACACCAATTTCTCCGGTTCATTGCCTACCTCGACTGCCTGTGTGGTATTTTTAATTTTTTTTTTGATTTTTTAGTTTATCCTTTCCAAGTCTTTACCTTTTTTTTCTTTAATTATTTTTCCTTTTTCTTTCTTGTTCGCAAGGTTCTTCTGCATCTCCCATGGCCTCCAACTTCACCCACAAAATGCTGTCTCCACTCTCCACCTTCCTCCGTCCTCCTCCCTTCTCTATACCCATTTATTATCGATCTTCTTCACTGACTTTGATCATAGCAGCACATCTTCATCGCCATCGTCGTTACAAGCCCTGCCGCCGTTGCTCGTCTGCTTTGCCAGATGGATGATGTCTTCACTGGGATGCTCCTATGATTTGTCCCCATGTTCAAGTCTGAGCTTTCTCTTCCCGATTGTACTGTACCCCTTATTCTTTTATTGAATCGGAGGGATGGTTATGAAGAAGTCTCCCTGCCCCATTTTTCTTCCAATCCAACTGAAACATGATGTCAGTGAAGTTGTGTTCCATGGAAGAAAATTACAGAGAGGGAGATGCGTGTCAAAACTGGTTATATAGATGCTCTGGAAGAGAGATGCGTATGAATATTTTTGGGGAAGATGAACAGTATCAAGGATTTAAGTTGACTAGTGTCTATCGGCCATAAAAGAAAAAAAATATGCCACGTGGGTATACACGTCAGCAGCTACCGGTAAAATGAAGAAGTAACCGGTTAAAAAGGAAAATTGAGTGTTTTATTATAGTTCAGGGATTTGATTGAGTGTTTCAATAGTACGAGGACTCAATTGCCTTTTTCTCTATAGTACGGTGGCCTATTTGACTGCTTCAAAAGTACGAGGACTCAATTGGCAGTTCCAGCAGAAAACAAACAAACAAAAGAACTAACTAAATCAGAAGACCAGATTAACGGCTCTGCTATCAAGCTAAATGTTGACATAGATTATTTTCCACACTTCCAGATACTACCTCCGTCCCATTTTATGTCTCTCATTTGGTTTTGGCACAATGTTTAATAAAGTGGTTGAAATGGTAAAAGTTGTGATTGAGATTTGAGTATAATAAAGTGAAATGTGCTGAACCACATATTTCTTTCCAAAAAAGGGAAAGGTGACACTTATTCCAGGACAATCCAAAAAGGAAAGTAAGACAAATAAAATGGGACGGAGGGAGTATTAGAAAGGCAAACATAGATAGGTGTTAGGGACCCGGCCCAATAGAGTATAATAATAATAATAATACCGGCCCAATAGAGTATAATAATAATAAAAGTGTATTAGTTTAGTATAAATAGCAGAAGGCAGGGAAGGGTTAGGGAGGTTTTTAGACATCCCAGACTGGGACTTGGGTGAGCGAGAGCTAATTCTCGTTCTTGGGGGGCTTCGGCTCATTGGGAGGCTTCGGCCTTTGTTACCGATATTGTTTCATCTTCTTCATCAATACAGTTTTCTATTTTGTTTCTTGATCTTTTTGTATATTTTCTGGAGGTTCCTATCAATTGGTATCAGAGAGAGACGATCACTGGACAAAACAGACTCGAACGAAGATGGAAGGTCGCATAACGCAGATAGAAAAAAAACTGGAGGAGCAAATGACTGAAATCGAGCGAAAATTTGACAAATATCAGAAGGAATCAAATGCGAAGTTTGAGGAATTAAGAGCGAAGATGAAGGCTGGCTTCGAGGAGATTAAGAACCAGAATAAAGGTCGGAGTAGTAGATGGCATGACTCATCCGCATCGCTTCACACTTCGCACTCTTCCCATAGGTCGCATCGCACTTCTCATCATCTGCGATCGCAGAAGGAGTCGCAGACGAAATCGCGAACTCCTCATATTTCGCAATCGCGAACTCCTTCTCTTCGTTCTCAGTGGTCAACAACGACCTTTCTCAGTCCGCAAGCATCTTCATCAACGATCAATTCGCAAGCGCAACTTTCATTACTTGGAACTCCACCATCTACACGGAGCATTGAGTTGAAGCCGACGCTGTCTACAACTTCAGTTCAAGAATTGGAGAAGAAAGAGGATATTCAGGAAGGGGCAGAACACGTGGATTCACCAGATAATCTAGAAAAGTCCAAAGTGTGCAAATCAGAAAACCTTACTTATGAAATGCAAAGGTATACTGGTACCCTAGACAGAAATCCAGTAGATTTTAAATCTTGGTTTGGTAGAGTCCTGGAACTTGGATTGGATGTTCTAACGGATATTAGGTACCCTTGTTTACTAAACAATAATCTGGAAGGGCTGAATAATCTGGAAGGGCTGAATAAGATTCATGATTTTAAATTTGATGATGTTGTTCAAGGCAATAAGTTTATAATGGAGCAGTACCATGATCTTGCAAAGACTGTATATAGATCTCCTGTTGTGCAGACTGGTGTAATTAGCGAAGTTGCAAGTTTTGTTGAAGCAACTGTGCCCGTACTTGGAAAATTTAAGGACACCTTCTTAAAGCTTCTTAAAGAATTACTGATAATGGTCTTGCAGAAGCACCAGAAATACTTTGCAGTGACTAATGAGAATGGGGATTGGCTGCCACACTTCATTACGCTTGCAAATGGGGCAATTAATGAAATAACTGTAATAGATGGGAATAAAGCTGTAATCAGAATGGGAATCCACAGAATTGGGACTGATAGTGTTAAAGGAGTTGATTCTGAATTCCTAGGCACTAAATGTTGCTTTGTTTCAGTGTCGCATCACACTGGCAAAAAGGTTCAGGGCATGAACATAAATTCTGCTAATGATACAGGTGATGCACCTCGTGAAGAGAAGGAAATAATTGTGGCTATTGAAGGCCTGAAGACTAAGGAAGAAAATGAAAAGTCATCAGAGATATTATATGCTGCAGTGACATCTGTGAGCTGGCACGTTCAAGTAATGAAGCTACAAAGCCATCAAGAAATCAAGTATTGGGAAGGAAGAGGCGCAAGAAAGAAGAGGAAGCGGAAGATCATAGCGGTTTCCTATCACCCACCTTGAGGGCAAGGTGGATGTTTAGGGGGGAAGAATTGTTAGGGACCCGGCCCAATAGAGTATAATAATAATAATAATACCGGCCCAATAGAGTATAATAATAATAAAAGTGTATTAGTTTAGTATAAATAGCAGAAGGCAGGGAAGGGTTAGGGAGGTTTTTAGACATCCCAGACTGGGACTTGGGTGAGCGAGAGCTAATTCTCGTTCTTGGGGGGCTTCGGCTCATTGGGAGGCTTCGGCCTTTGTTACCGATATTGTTTCATCTTCTTCATCAATACAGTTTTCTATTTTGTTTCTTGATCTTTTTGTATATTTTCTGGAGGTTCCTATCAATAGGTGAACATGGTAGACAAGGCAAAAATACCATGCGCTAAAACATTGTGTGCTGTGATGCGACAGCTTGTAGAACATTCAGCACACATCAAGTGGCAAAGTAATAATTGTAACAGTCTTTGTTTAAGATTTAGACTGTTATAGGTATCTTCATATCATGAGCATTCATATTAGCAATGGAGGCAATTACATACTGGTGGACATATTGCCTACATTAGGCTGGCTTATGAAGAACAATCCTATTTTCAAATGACTTCTCTGAGTCACTGTATACTATGCATGTGATGATGTGAAGAAGTATACATGAACTCGTCTTACATGTAAAATGTCCTTGGTATCCTTACTATAAGAAGAAATATTGCCCCTTTCTACCTAAAAGGATTTAGTAAAATGTTTTGATGATTTACATGTATCCATTTCAGGAAATTGTCTATTCTGAGGGAAAACTTCCGAGCGGACTCTTTAAAGTTCTTGAAGTTTGATATACCACTAATGGCGTTGACTGCTACTGCTACTATTCGTGTTCGTGAAGACATTATTAAGTCATTAGCAATGTCAAATCAAACCCAGATTGTTCTCACTTCCTTTTTTCGGCCCAATCTTCGATTTTCTGTAAGGTTTATATACAGCCATACTGGTGTTGTGCACTCGTTTGTTTTGTTGTGATGAAATTGATTTAGTCTTCCCCTTCTAGTCATCCATGCTTTCCTAACATAGCACAAAACTATGAAAGTGACAAATTTGTTTGAGAAAGTGTTACTTTTGAAGAGATAAGTACCTCAATTTGTAGGTTCAACTGTTCAAGTGACCAATTGGGGAAAACCTCAAAAGAGGCCTAAATTGAATATATATGTCGTCAATTTCGCTAGCTTGTAGATTTTGGTGATGTACTGATTGTACTCACTCTAGTTTGAGGGACAGTGTGCGGTAAATGTGATTGATAAGATGTGCTGCTATAGAAAGGGACATATGTAGTTATGTACAGTGTACACTATATAGTTTAGGAGACATATCTTGTTAATATCTATACACTCTGTATGTACTTTGATATAGTCAACTGGCCATAGATTCACATTTCATTCACTCATCTCTTCAACATTATTTCTCTCCCTTTTTCCTACATTCATGACAATTTCCAATGTAGGATTGTAGAATTTACTGTTTCATTCTCTTTATTTGCAGGTAAAGCATTCTAGAACATCGTCCTGGGCTTCCTATCAGAAAGATTTTCATGAAATAATAAGCATTTATTCCACAAAGAAGTTCAGAAGAAATACTTTACACTCTCCAGATCTGGATGATGCTTCTGTGAGCTCTATTAGTACTTCAGAGTACATCACTTCTGAAGTTGACCCGCTGCATGAGAACAATCCAAATAACTTCAATGATGAGGCCTTTTCTGAAAATGATGAGGACATATGTTTTCCCAGGAGATATGATTTGCCTGCTTCGAAGGAAAAAGAATTATCAGTAGAATTTCTTGAAGATGATTGTGATCTTATCCAAGATGTTGATGATTTAGATGGTAAAATCTGACTTCCTAGTAGAAGTAGTAGTACTTCAATGCCTATACTCAATTTATGATTATATGAATTAAAGACATTCAGTTCTAAGATACGAATGGCTTCATTCCTCAGAGTCCAAGTTCCGTAATGAATTCCTTATATCAATGAGGGGTAAGACCTTATAAAAAAAATTCTATTCCAAAGAGGTTTTCTAGTTTCACTTTTTTCCAAGTCAATCTTTTAGAAACATTTCAAGGCATATCTATTTAAAATTATTGAGTTCTGATTCCTTACATTGATACTAATTCTGTAATGCCTTTATTGAAGAATCTGAGGACTTGAAGGCTCCTTAAATTTAGGGATTTAGTTTGCTAATTGGTTCTGTGTATATATGTCAACAATAGTTAACTTGTTCTTATTCAGATTCTTTTCAATTACAGAAACTTTATCTCTCGTCACTTCTCCATAGTCTTAATATGAATTCTTATTTAATAGCTGACTCATGAAAATGTGATAATCTCTTACACTGACTATGTTAGTCATGAAGTAGCTGTCGTATGGAGGTATATGCTCCTGCAAAGGAAGTGGAGTATTGGAAACACTGGAGTTGAATGAAAGGGTTGAGGCTGTGATTTGGGAATAAAGCTTGGTTGCTGTATGATAATATCTTGAGCTAGATTTTGAAATATAGTTCTTTCCTTATATCTCAGTACAACTGGCCATTTTTGGCTATTAATATTTCTAAAACAGAGATGTTAAAAGAGCTCTAGTGGCTAACCGGCCCTTTTAGATGGAAATCTAAGGTTTAGTTGTGGAAAAAAGTCCAAAAATTCCATGTATAATAAAATAGTTTATATTACTGCAGTTTCTTGTGGAGAGTTTTGTGGACAACCAATCAAGGACTTCTGTGATTCTGTACCACCAAGAACTTTCAATTTACTTGATAAACCAGAAGAGAGAGTAAAACTACAGCATGAATACTTGGAAGATGGACCAACAATAATATATGTTCCCACTAGGAAAGAAACATTAAGCATATCAAAGTTTTTATTGAAGCTTGGGGTAAAGGCTGCCGCTTATAATGCAAAGGTATTCTGTGTATACAATCGTTTGCATTGTAATCAGTTTGTTTTTGGTTTTGTTGCGAGGTACTTATTTACTAATACAGTTGAAGTATAAATTATAGAAATAATAAGTGTTTTAATAATTTAGTAATATTATAGTTTCTGATTCATGTTAGGTTTTGTTTTATGGTCAATGTTTTCCCCAAAGAATGCGAATGGTATTCTTAGCTGGATGCACAAACCTGTCAAATTTGATTATAATACTTAAATGCAGTAGTGGTTTTCAGAAGAGTATATTAGTTTTGGTCAGACAACATAATCACTTTGGTCTTCAACTTGAAAAAAAGTTCAGTAAATGTGCATGAGTGTGATCCTCCTATCACATTTGGTCCATTAGAGCACCGTGTAAATTGGCATGAATTTCAAATATGAGTATTTATGATCAATTTGAGCTGGACATATAATCAGAAGGACTATAGCTGATAAAAATGAATCTCATGCTGTAAAATTGATAACTTTTGAAGTCAAGGATAAAAGTTGACAAGGAAACTATATTTGTTGGATCAAAATTAGTATTTAATCTTTCCGAGAAGGTGCAGATGTTTCCACCTTGATAGTAACATTTTCTCAAGTTTATTTATGCATATTGTCACTTGTCAAGTTTAGCCTTTCCTAAGGTACATATAGACTGCCAATGTTATGATGTTCTTTTGTAAAGCAATGACATGGAGTGTGTGCAGTACTAACAAAATAGCAATTTTATGTTCTATTTTCAGTTGCCAAAATCACATCTGAGACAGGTGCACAAAGAATTTCTTGAAAACAACTTACAGGTAAATAGATAATATTTGTATAATGTTGAAGAGATTAAAATGGTCATGAACATTTTGTTGCTTCTCATTTTGTAGATAAGGGTGATAGACGAAATATTCAGCTGCTTCTCATTTTTTGTTTACTACAATTACATACTGCCTATAGGGAGCAAAGAGTAGAAACATTTGAAATAAAATGTCTTTGAATTTACTCCTAAAGGCACAAGGTTGAAGTACCAATTAAATTAGTAGTTCATCCTTGTGTGTTTAGAAGTCAATAATGATTATTCATTCTAACTGTTTATCCGTCTCGTCAATGTTTATGCAACTTTACTTCATATAAGTGCTGTCAAATCTAGCAAAACTTGTCTAAAACGTATGCTCTTAAAAGTCAAAATCATTCATCATCGTGACTGTAAGGCATAGTCGCTGTGTTATTTCTTCTTCTTTGCTACTCGTGGAAGAGTAGCTGAGCGGAGAAATTTCAAGCAATAGTCATGCTTATATTGATGGAGTGTTTCATCTTTTAAGAGCGCATATTTTATAGAATCTTCGTTATCAAAGGCTGATTGTGTTGGATTGTTAGTTTATATAAACTTCGACCGAACAAACATTGTCTGAAAAATGACTTTTTAAAAGTCAAAACACTTTTCTTGAAAGTAACCGAGAGGTGGCTTGCAAAATGTGTAATTATGAAGTATGAACGTACTAATGTATGAGGTGAATAATTTGTATCCCTAAGATCTGGGAGATATGCTCTATTTATAGGTATAGAGAAATCATTACATAAGATCTGCAGTTCCTAACTTGAATAAGACTGTCTTTTGATGATATCCTTTGATTAGAGATGCTTCTTCAACAGTTCAACCTTAATTGCACTGCTCTAGACATATGAAAATTACTTTACTAACTTTATAGCATTAAGTTATAAAAAAAACTTTGCGTTTTGGAACCAGGTTGTTGTTGCAACAATAGCTTTTGGGATGGGAATTGACAAATCAAATGTTCGTAGGGTTATTCATTATGGTTGGCCACAGGTATATTTCACAGCTTTCACGTGATGACACATGATAGGTTTCCTTTTAACTTTTTATAAGCCTTTTTTTGTATTTATCAGAAGATTTCTCATATCATGTCTATTGGGACTATTGGCAGTTTTTGCTTCTCTTGTACTGCTCATGATTACAATTTACAATTATTTTCTCATCCCTCCTTTGCCTTTAATGTAACAATTTGATATTTCTGTTTCATGTTTCAAATAGCAGACTTCCTTTCTTGTGTCCGCATTTTAATCAACTCTTCATACATTTCTAGTTTTCATCTTCAAATGTTACTCTGGTGCTACTGGGCCATCACCCTAAATAAATTATGTTGTCCGTAGAGTTTGGAGGCTTATTATCAAGAGGCTGGGCGGGCTGGACGAGATGGAAAGCTGGCAGATTGTGGTCTGTTCATATTTACTACGTAAAACATTTTCTCTTGCAGTAGTATTATCAGAAACCAGCATATCTGGCAGGATAAGTTTAGATAATGCATGCTAGTTGATGTATTTGATTGCATGTGGAACAGTTTTATATGCCAATCTGTCAAGAATACCAACACTTTTACCGAGTCAAAGAAGTGAAGAACAGACAAGACAAGCATATAAGATGCTATCAGATTGCTACAGGTTAGCATTTGTATTTATCATGCGGCTTTTGGAAGTGGTTTGATCTCTCATTTGCTCATTTTGTTTGATTGCTTTGTACAGATATGGCATGCATAGTTCTCATTGTCGGGCCAAAATGCTTGTGGAGTATTTCGGCGAGAAGTTTGGATTGCAGAAGTGTCATCTGTATGTCATCAAAATGTAGCTAGCACGTGGCGCCTCATTGCTTGTGTCAACTAGACAGCTAGATATACTGGATAGTTGTCATGTATTCTTTGCTTTTTAATTGTTGCGGGGTTTGGAGCTAGGGGAGGGGTGATTTTGTTGCCACTTGCCAGTGCAAATAACTATTGAATTTGTTACTTGGTGTATAACCTCATGATTCTTAATGCTGGTTTCCTTCTGGCATATCTTCAGTGCTGCTGTTTGCTTACAGGTGCGATGTATGCCTGAATGGACCCCCTGAAATGCAGAACCTTAAAGCTGAGGCTACAATTTTCATGCAGATTGTTTCTGCATATGTGAGTACCTACACACTCCTATTCAGTTATGTTATGTTGATATCTTAGTTTCTACATATATGTACTTAATCTTGCCCATTTGTCTTCTGCCTTACGATTCCTATTATGTGTTCAGGGTCAAAGAAGCTATACAGACATCTCATATGGCGATGATATCATAGGCAACAGTGATAAAAGAAGTAAAATGCATGAAATGCCAGATATCAGGGCTCTTGTCAGTAAAATAAGGGAAGAGGTAATTTTTTTAAGTGATTCCCTGTAGTCATAATAGAAACACCGAACTCATGGAATCCTTCCCGAAGTACATTCCCTCCATATTAGCTTACACAAATTTGTGTCCTTGGTTTTCTGATTATTCAAATAGGGTACTTGATTATGACCAGAATAAACCATTTTAATGTTTCATATTTGTACTTTTGACATTTATATATGTGAGTGCATGTATGTATTCGTATACTGTATGTCGATGTGTATTTTATTGATGTACTTCATTAAGAATAAGAGGAGACCTACTTAAACCACAATAGAAATCTAAAATAATTAGAATTGTTCATCACTTCTTTAGTGGTCTTATCACTTATATTCATGACTCCTAGTGGCATAACGTCACTTGTGGGAAATGTGATCCCATTCACTTCTCCTCTGTGAAATTGACTTTACTCGACTAGTTCAACGGCTTTTGACCTTTTTTTATTTTCAATATATTCCCATTAATTAATGATGTATTTGTGCAGCATCAAGAATTCACCACTAGTGAAGTCTTATGGTGGCGAGGTTTCACCAGGATTTTAGAATCAAAAGGACTTATTAGGGAGAGTGATGGCATGGTAATGTTTATACACAGTGAATGGTTGTCCTATAATATCGAACGAATCCTGCTTCTTACTCTGTATTTTTTAATAACAAACAACAAAATAATAAACCAGTTTCGTAGCATTTCCCAGTGCACCTCCAACTTCCCTCATCCACAACATCCCATCCCATCCCACCTACACATAACCCAGGACGTATATGTGTTAGGGTGTGCCGTGTGCAAGAAGTGCTATAGTACTTGCCTCCCATTTTCGAAGGCCTACAATTTTGAAAATGTGGTATTTATAATGCACAAAAGCTATTTTCATTTTATTTAAGAAAATATTCTGTTGATTTAATTTGAAAAAATATGAAGACGGTAATATCTATAACATATTCCAAGATATAATTGTGCATAACCCCCTCCACTGTTCTACTATTGTGTAAGTTTTTAATATTAAAAAATGCATCCAGAATTTTTTATTATTTTAATTCTTTCATGTCTTTCTGCAATTAACAGTCCCTTGGTGTACATGTGTGGCAGAGTCGTGTACAGATAAGATGTCCAGAACTAACAGAAGTAGGAAGACAATTTCTGAGCTCTGGAATAGAAGCATTTTATGTTTATCCTGAAGCAGATATGCTACTAGCCACAGCACAGCCCAAGTCTAATTCTAGCTTTGCAGAATGGGGAAAAGGTTGGGCTGATCCAGAGATCAGGCGGCAGCGCTTAAAGAAAAGGAGGTGGGGGAAATTGCCCAGGGAAAGAAAGCCACGTAAACGGCCTAATGTGAGTAGTGTTCGAGGAAGGTTAACTGCAAAGCTCTCTGCAAAGAAATGACCAGAAGCGCCCATTCTTTCCTGCAATTTATTACACCAGTATTGGAAAATACACACATTCAGGCACTATAATCCACAAGCACAGGAAACTAAAGTTAGCACTACTATTTAGGTATTTCTGGCTCTGACATAAGTGACTTAGGGTTCTGCACAGGAAACTAGTTAGGTTCAATAGAGGAATGGGTAAATGAAGAGTGCATTTTTGTGTTACATTATTTGGTTTATTTGAAAGGGGAGAAAGGTGGGAACATCTTCTCCTCCTACCACTTTTTGTTACGTAGTATTTTTTAGTGAGAATAGAGGAGCACTTACGCCAAACTCCCTTTGCTGCTATATGAAACCCTGCTATATGAAACCAGACGAGGAAGTAATCCATTGCCCACTCACTCTCATAGTCCCCGGTTCAGAATTCCATAAGGCCTTGTTTGGTTCGAAGGAGGGGAGGGGAGAGTCAAGGAGGGAAGGGAAGGGAAGGGAAGGGAAGGGGAGGGAAGAATTTTGATAAAAAAAATTGTGTTTGGTTGGAGGAAATAGGAGGAAAGGTTTAATGAAAATATTTTCCCTAATTACCTTTATTTGATAGCTTACTTAAAAAGTTAAAAAAATAGATACATCTCTAACTATGGTGGATGGTACTTCTATGGTCATGAGTCATATTAGAGATGTATCTATTTTAGAGATGTAGCTTACCTTTATTTTCCCAATTTCTCTCTCCTTTGCACAACTATCCATCACACAATTCTCACTTTCTTAATCCGCGTGCCACTTTATTATGTAAGTAAATTCAGGGACGGAGGTAGTACTAGTAATTTTTTAATTTTTTATTAATTTTTTATTTTTAAAATTTTTATATTTTTATTTGGGTTTTTTACAAGAATATTACTAAAATAAAACTTATTTACATAAATATGACTATTCATTACTATAACGTAGTGCTGTGGTAACTAAAGTTCAAAACTTGAACATGAATTACTATGATTTCATTACTACTCTAGTAATGAATCATATTTTTGTAAACCATCTTTATTTTGGTCATATTTATGTAATTATTTCTTTTTTTTCTTTTTAAATTTTTTAGTTTTTTTAATGTTACAATTATTAATTTTTCTCATTTTTTTCGTTTTTTAATTTTTTAAATCTTTAATCTTTAAATTTTTAAATTTTAAAATCTTAAAATTTTTCAAAACTTTTTATTTTTTTACTTTTTTAATATTATAACGCTTTGTTCATTCATGTAGGAGATGAATAATTTGTGGTTATCAATACATTTCCTCCCCTTCCCTCCTATTTCCTTCAACCAGAAACACAAATCCCTCACTCCCCTCCTCTCCGAAACCCTCCAACCAAACAGGGCCTAAAAGTGGTTTCAGCCCTATTTACCTACGCTCTTCCTCCCCTGATCCCCCATGGTTTAAAAAATTGTAAAATGACCAGTTACGTATATGATTAGGCCTGGACTCGGGCTGGGCGGCCCGCCCTGGAACCGGCCTGAACCGGTTACTGTTTGAACCGGTCCGAACCGCCGGCCCGGTCAGGGACCGGTCCGGGTAGGCCCGACCCGCTGGGGTTCCGGTATGGGCTCGGGCCCCCCAAAAGGTGAACCGGCCTGGCTGGTTTGGGCCCGGTCCGAGCCAATTTATTTATTTTTTCTTTTTCTTTTTGAATTTCTTTTAAGTTTTTGGGTTGGGCTAGGTATTTTGGGCCATTTGAGGTGGTTTGGAGGGGAGGGGGGAGGGTTGGGGGTTAATTAGGAAAAGCCAAAAAAAATATAAATTTAACCGAGGCCCGACCCGGACCCGGGGGGTTACCCGGGCCGGTTCCGGGCCTCCCCTTTCATGAATCGGGGCCTGAGTCCAGCCAAATATGATATAAAGTTTTATATGGATTATGTTGGAGATTAATTTTTGAGTTTTTAATTCCGAATAATGCTAAACAAAAGAATTATTTACGAAATTACGGTTGGGTTAAAATAACTCCCTCCATCCCGAAAAGGTTGGCCAAAATTGACTTTCACGTGGATTAATAAAGTAAAAATTGTAATGTTGAAATTTGTGCAGAGAAGATAGAATTAATGTTAGGCACGTAGTCCTTACTTTAAATGGAAATGACAAATCTTTTTGGGAAATAAAAAAAATTGGTCAACCTTTTCGGAACGGATGGAGTATTTACTAAAATACCACTGGGTTGGGCTAAGGTTAGGAATACGCCAGATGCAGTGGCGATTTTTCCTTGAATACGGAATCTCAACAACTTTAGAGGAGAGTGGATAAGGTGGGCTGGTGGGGCCGAAGATTAAAAATCTTTTTTTTTCTTTAATAAGTAGTACGGAGTATTAATTTTCATGACACTAACTTTTGACAATATCTTTTTTTGACTTATCAACCAACTTTTTCATTAAACACCTAACTTTTCCTTTCACACATTGAATTTTGTAAATAGCATAAAAAGTAAGGTTGCAGTTACTTTTTTTGCTGTATTATTGAAGTTACTATAGATGGTCATTTTAACTATTTTTACATAGAATTTTTTCTTTACTTTATTAATAAAATATATTTCAAAAATAATTTTTTCTTAAATCAACAGAAGCAGCCAATACAGCCACTTCAGCCAGAACTTCATAAATTTCAGGAGAATCAATCAAATCAATCGATTTTCGTGCTTCCATCTATAAAGTTTTAAAAATTAAATTTTAAGAAAAAATTTAAACCCAAAGAACTCTACCAATCGTAGTCTTCCAATTATACTGTAATACAGTACTAGTACTAGTATATACGTAGTATAATAGTAGTAGTGTAGTACAATAATGGTTTTCCGGACCATTCATGTTATTGTACGGAGAATTATTTATCACTTCAAGTCCATTCATTGTATTATTAACATGCATTATTATTATGCATAATACAGAGTATATTCTTTAATGTCTTTCTCGATTTTTTTTCCTCAAATGACGCTAACTGTGCTTATCATAATCGATCGCATTAATTTCAAGATTATCATTCCTAATTCCTAAATGGTTACATGAATTGTGAAATATCTAGTGACAATGAAGTATCTTTAATTAATTACCTTACCTCTATCTTTTGAAAAGCTTATCTACATCCCTAAGTACTGCCATGTAACGTAATAGTCGAAAGAAAATTTGTGTGTTAAAGTCTAATTTAATGCAAAATTCTTCTCATATAAATGAAATTTTAGATTATAAACAGTGGAGTCTCAAAATTTCAGGTCATAATCTTCCCTTATTAAGGTTTTCCTTTTACATGATCTCTTATATAGTCTTATAAAGTTGATAACAATAGAACAATATACGCGAACATCTTGTTGAGGAGGCCGCTAAATGTATTTCAAACAAAAATTATGTTCAAACTCCATATATTGACTTAACTTTAATATGGTCCACAATGAATTCACAAATATGCGCGAAATGAAAAATATTTTCAGTCACACGCTCCGATCCACACCATTAGTAATTTTTTGTTTTTTCGAAATTCTAAAAAATGGGGCACGAGGAAATTTCATACCAACAAAAACCATTAGTTGACTAAAAACATATACGGAGTACAAATTTATAATATATATATGCCTAAAAACATATACTCCTTCCGTCCCTGAAAATACTTCCAACTTTCCCTTTTCGTCCGTCCCAAAAAGAATTTTACTTTCCCTTTTTGGCAAAAAAATTGTGGTTCACAGCATTTCTCTCCTCTGCACAACTTTCCACCACACAATTCTCACTTTCTTAATCCTCATGCCACTTTATTTTGGAAGTAAATTCATGGACGGAGATAGTAACACAGTTAAAAAAGAACATGAGAATGATAATCGTAAAAGTAAAAGAGCACTACATTAAGGAACAAAATAATCTTATAGAAGGATGGGGAAAATGTCCATCTTTTGTCACACTTGTTTGTATATCAGTATGTGCATCATGAAATTTTATATCCAAACACAATTATATACGTAGTACGGAGTATTATATTTAAAAGTGGCAATGTAATTGGGTAACTGGCTAATATATAGGTAAACAATAATGTTTAACATGCAATAATTTAACAATATCCTGAATCTAGTGACCAATACATGCTTCATGTAGAAATGAGAAACAAAATTGGTCATGCATATATTATACGAAGTATTTCATTCCGCATCTTCTTGAGAAGGGCATAAGGGAGGTGCAGAAGGGGCATGAAAAGGAGAAAAATCAACCAAACCATTGATTCTAAAGAGATAAGACAGATAGAGAACTCCTCTCGGTTTCCCCATTTCAGAACTGATCACAAACGCCACATCTTCTTCCTCCGGAAAGAAGCTCTGCCGCTGGTGGCTCTGCTGAAACAACTCTTTTACTGGGATATTGACCGTCCCAATACTTCTATTTGGGACTAGGGACTTTTTACACTTGACTTCACAAACCAGCACAAGCCTGTCAGCGTCAATTTCGAATTCATCGACGCGAAAACTCGCGAGCGTGTCCCACAATGGCCGAGAGCCTCCGAGCCCGTCGGCCTTGGTTCGGCACTCCGCGGGTGAGCCTCGGTTGCTGCCGTGTAACGTCGCCGTTGTGTAGAGCTGCATTTTGCCAAAGCGGTTGATCTTCTTGAAAACATCTGCTGATTTTATGGTGACTTCTAAGGTTATAGGGTTCATGTTAGAGGGAAGATGTATGTATGAAACAAGAAGAAAGTGGTTTGATGAAAGTGGAATGAGTATTGCCGAAAATCTTCTCATCAGAGGTTTAATATTAGTTGAACTCTAACTTCGCTGGATAGTCTGTTAAGCACTGATCAGTTTGAATTAAAATTTTGACTATTGTATCGGATTTGTAATTAATAATATAAATGTTTGGTATTTGGTAAGTTAATAAATGATCAAAGTATTAATACATACGCCTCTTCTGTGGGTAGATAAAATTTTGATTATGGATTGATGGACATGCATATACATCGTATATGCACCCATTTATTAAATTATTTGTTTCCGTATATAATTGAAATGTAAGTTACAATTAATAAATTAACAATTTAGTACTGTGATATGCACTAAGGTAGTGCATAAATGTATATTTTTATGTTTGATTTGTGTGTATTGTTTACCATTTTTATTATTTGTACACATTTGTTTTATTTAGTTTGTAATTGTTTTAGCTTCCATTTATAAGTTGTAAAGTAGTGGTAGAGTTTTTGGCAAGGAAAATGAGGAAAAACAAGAGGAATGTTGCTCAGGGACACTTACCCAGTCGGGTAGAAATACTCACCCGGTCGGGTAAGATTTAACAACCGAAAGTGCCTGGAAAATCATTGGACCCGGTCGGGTCCCCTACTTGATCCGGTCGGGTCTGACTTGATCCGGGACAAAACGACGTGATCTTCTGATTTTGACCGGACCCGGTTGGGTAGGGCACGATACCCTGTCGGGTACCCAGCCAAAGGTGTTCAAAAACACCTATAAATAGCACACTTTTCCTTCACAAATAATCATTCCTTCTTCCATACTTTTAAGCTCAGTTTAGAATAGTATTTTTTATATTTTTCTAGCATGTTTAGTCTCCAAATGAGGAGCCAAACTTCCATTTCTTGGTGTTGCTCTTGAAGCTTGTTGATTATTAAAGTTGTGAGTTATTTTCTTAACTTCTTCCCATAATATTAATTCTTCTCTTAATCTATCTTTATATTAATGTTGAGGAGTGTTGCTAAGATGACAATTAGTTCACATCTCGACTTTAATTACTACTAGAAACGATCAACGAACCGAGGGTTAATCGTTGATGATTTCACAAGTAAGTAACTTCGGTTTATTAATGCACGGTCGTGGTTAATAAACTTGAGAGAGATTAATTGTGTTGGTTAAACCGAAACCGTTGTGTTGATGTTATCAATCTCAATTGATTTTATCAAGGAGTTAAGAGATTAATGCTACTATCAAGTATCAAGTCGCTATATGGCGGTGTTCTATACTTAACTAATAGTAAAGGTTATTAATGAACGGTTGTTAATAACTACCCTCGATGAATTGGAGATACTGCTCGGTTGAGTATTCGAGAGGGGATAAGTTATAAATATAACAATGATCGACTAAAATATATCAACAAGTGGAAAGTAGCAAGGCCAAGTCCTTTTATCTTTGAATTAAAACTCATATAAGTTGTTCATTTTAATGTTTAATTAAATTATATCATTCAATCCCAAAACCACCTTTTCATTACCACTTTTATCAAAAGAGAATTATTCATTTCCCTGTGGATACGAACTCTACTTCACCTATACTACATATAAGTGTTAGTATTGATTTATTTTGACACACCATAACATAGTGCTCGTCATATATTTCCGAAAATAATAATTA
>CAMAPF010000485.1:7500-38180 GCA_945859915.1 Cuscuta epithymum | reverse complement strand
ACCTAGGCTACTTCCCGCTACTGTTCTTGTTCGAGAACAATGGAAAGCCCGTATTATGGTTATTTCGGAGGTCACTTCAAATCCTAAGGTGGCACGAACTTGCTTTTGTCTTCTATTCCTTCGACACCTTTCCATGGGGAATTGAATGACTAGTTTGGATAGGCGAGGCTGCTAGTCCAGCGTAAGTATTTATTCACGGGATAGGCGGTTCCGTAGTTCGAAACATTTCCTTTGCTGTAGCAAGCAAGTCAATTGTCCGAGGTAAACTAAACTGCTTCCTATATATCATCCAGACGGGCAGCCATGTTCAAAAACACCATTCTCTATCCAAACCGGGAAGGAGGACTCTGAAGCCGATTATCCCATTTGTAGAAGAGAAAGAAGATGGACAGAATCAGCCTGACCCGCTTCCCTTCCCTGATGACTTTCCTTCTTACCTTCTTCCTTCCGCACAAGAGGCACTCTATTAGCCAGCCCTCACCAGGTAACGAGTAAGGAGTTGCTAAATGGTCCTGACTCAGCAAGCTTTCCCGAATACGACAGATGCGGAAGTGGCTAATTCGGAAGAATCAAGTAGTTGGACAACTGTATACACGAGGTATTCTGGGAATTGGCAACATTGACAGAAAGGGGAAGGGTAGGAATACACTTTTTTAGGTATATCTCTACTATCTACTAAAGTAGTCGGCCTAACCTTCGGTTCCCGTAACCAAGTTTTTCTTTCTCACTCCAACTGTACTTTTTCTTACTTCATCCATAGCTTTCTTTTCAATTGTGTTAAAAAAAACCCTATACTTCTAACTAAAGGCGAACCGCCGGCATTGCAAGCAAATAGAGAGCCCCCGCCCGTTTGAGCCGTTGCGAGCCGGAAAGTGTACCGGCTGTTTGAGTCGCGAAAGGGCCGCTTGCTTAAATGAAAATGATTTATAATAGACATAGTTTAGTTTATTCTATATATAACTCCAAATACTACCTTATAAGACTCCACATCTTGTAGAAGTTGATTAGTGATTAGTCCCATATAAAAAAAATAGAAAATTTTGTTATCCAATTGTTCATTCCTGGGCGGAGGAAGAAGCAGATAGAGCAAAGGCCTCCTCTTTCCATCCGCTCTTCCCTAAGTGAGCAAATTGCATGTAGAGATCCGTAAGGGCTTATAGTTTAATTGGTTGAAACGTACCGCTCATAACGGTGATATTGTAGGTTCGAGCCCTACTAAGCCTACCTTTTCACCTCCGGTGGCTTCTCTTCACCTCAGTCGAAGTACCCGCCGCCCTTTCGATCTAGTCCCACCAAGGAGAAGTTGAGCTGAATTGGCATCTGCCTGAGATGGGTTCTTTGTTTATTCATGTTGATGCACCAGGTTATCACAAATAAAACATTGGAGTGGTGGGTATAGATCTGACTGGGCTATTCATAACTGGAATAGGGTCTATTTACGCCCTTTTTCGGTGGACATGGCGGAGGCTCATGCACTTACACTTAGGAAAGGTTCTGACCTGGCTTTTTCTCTACAGCTATCTTCTCTTTGTATGTATGAAAACAGATTCATCTCAGGTCTTGAAAGCTTTTCATAGTATTCGTCTACAGATCGCAGTCTGAGGCCTATTGTGAGCGATGTGCAGCAACTCCTGATCCACAGCTGGTCGGTATAAAGGGTGAACAGATGCGCCAGCTGTCGAGATTTGAACATGACTTGACGTTGCGAAAGACATAAGAAGAGGTCAAGCAGGAGTGGCCACTTAACCCGTTCTAGCGTCGTGGGATGAACCAGAAAGAGGATCAGAACATGAAAGTAGGGATTGGCCCCCTGGGATTCCTGAGGTTGACCCGCCTTCGAAGAATCGGGCAACAAAGATTCAATAAAGATATGTACATATATCTCCACAATACAAAGGTCCGAAATTGTGTCCGTCTAAGCGTTGTAGCCGACTCTTGGAGGTCTAGTCAAGCCTGATAGAATACCTAAGCCTAATTAGACCGACAAGGAGAAAGAGGGGCTTACTTGGTGGCAGGTTGCCTTCTTCTATCCTCACCTTGCTTCCTTTAGGCCTGGGATTACTATCTCCTTGTGAACAGGGTTTCTGGTAGAATGAGTCCTAAAATAGGACTAAGAACCTTACGATAGCACGCTTTCTTTATAGATCATATTTGGAGTAAGAACCGATAGCAAAAGAGATGAACGCGTAGGTAGACTCAGTCCTTATTTATTCTAGATCTAAACCCAGGGCCTTCTCATACAGCGCTCTTTTAGGGTGGGTTGACTCCTAGCATGAGGGAATTAGCTTAATATAAAATGACCTATCCACAGGGACTTCAACCATGGAATGAAAATCTCTAGCACTTTCCCTTCCTTCTAGACAACCAATTTCCACTTTCTTGGAACTAGGGACTTACCTTCAAATAGCATGCTGATTTAGTTGCGTACTTTCTTTCTCCCTAAAGACTGAAAAGATCTGACCTGGGATAGAGCGTCAGCGTGCTATTGTAGAGCGTAAGTGACCATGCGCTGGAGGAATAAATTCGAGAAGTTCAAGATGAGAAATAGGAGTAGGAGAACGAGCTATCGAGTCAGCTATCCCCTGGCTTGGGAATGAGAGTGAGGATATTGGAATTGAAGGAAGTCCCGGATAGAAGTAAGGGTCAACTAGTTGAAGGATATTCGTTGGAAAGTGCTGGCGCTATAGTAAGTCATTCCCCTTTGCCCATGCCTTTGAGTAGTTAGCCTGGTGCTAGGAGAAGCAAGCCAGCTAAGCAACTAATCAAGTCAGCTATAAATCAAGTTGAAGTCCATGGGTAATCCTCTACAGTCGAAGTTGGACCTGACATTGGGAGTTGCCGCCATAGGGTCTACCCCAAAGAAAGAAGGAAGACTTGTCCCCAGAAGAGAGACTGACTTGTCGGAAATCACCTTGGTTTTTCCAAGGGCGAGCGAAAGAAAGCTTATTTGCGGTACACGGAACACGAAGCCAATCTCGATTCAAGTAGAAGCAACTCCATCCTTCACGGCCTTCTTTCATTTTCTCTTCTTTCTGCTCTCTATTTCTTAAGTCAAGCAAAGACCAATCAAAAGCTTATGGGAAAGAAAACTCCTAAATGCGACCCTTCTATTATATACGATACCACCAGACGCACCTTGGTACTTCCATCCGCCAATCAAGGCTAGTGAGCCAAAAAAGGTGAGCACCCAGCCTGCCCAAGGAAGAAAGAACAACCAGGGCTATATTCACCTCTATGTTAGGTAGCCTCCTCACTAAACACAAGTAAGAGCTAGCTTGCATTGAGAATGAGGGACTATCCTTCGGATATCCTTACTTACCTACCCTGGCAATATGAATATAAGAAAAAGAATCCAAATTCCAATGATTACACAGCAGGTTGGGTTAGGTCGCTCCGTTCTCTTTCTATGCTATGCTGACTGGGAGTCGACGTACTTCCTTCTTGCTTTGACACTACAGTGGGGTCAGAAGAAGCTCGCTGCCGGATAGAGCTTCAGTTTTGAATCCCTAGAAGGGGGGAAAACTGCGATTCAAAATCCTAGCTGTTATCTTGGGACCCTTGCTTCACTTACTTCTTTCCCTACCCACGCTCTCATGCATGGACAAAGGAGCGAATCCTACCAAATCTATGAATAGAAAACTGAAAAGGAACCTCCCATTTGAAAGACTCCTTTTCGGCTCATACATACCATCCTTGAGTTCGCTGCTAAACGAAGACGGGAAGGAAAAAGATCGATTCGGTTTGGACGCTCATCTCAGACAGCTGGTAAGGCTGACAGAGACCGTTTCATAGTCAGAATCCTATCCCGAGAATGAAAGAATAGACGAACAGATCCTCAAATGGCGACGTATATAAAGAAGTGGCCGGTTCCTCACAAACTTCATTTCTCGAGTTGCCGAAGCTGAGCTTGAAGAGCTTGTTCTCTCCACTCTTGCTGCTTTCTTTGCTATTGCTTCTGTTGAATGGTTGAGGGATGAAGGGCGAGTACAGTCTCTTGATCCTCTATACCTGCCCGACTTGGGCATTTAGCTACGAGAAGAACTAATCCCCCTTTATCCCGCTCGAGTGGGAATATAGGAAGCTAGGGAGCTAGGTGAATACCCCGATGAGACCCTTCTTTTAACCCGACCTGAAAAGGAATAGTTTTATTTCACTCTTTCACCTCGTTCAAGCGGCATTCATCTTAGCAAGACTCTTTCTTCAGACTCCCTTCTGTCGCTCGACATAACTACACTATCCGGAATTATCCTATAAAAGCTCAGGAGCTACATATGCTCTGCCCTTTCGCTTTCCGACCCCTCTTTCTTCTCTTCAAAGCTAGCCGAAGAGCAGATTCGGTGTCAAAGAGAGAGAGATAATTGTGACAACTAAAGACTAGTTGCGCTTCTTCCTCTCCAAAAGGTTCCATTCCAGACCTAGGGCATTCCTCTCTATAAATTCCTTATTGTTGAGGGATTTCACAAGGTCTTCTGTCCATTTACAGAAAGCAAGCTATTCTGATCTACGACCACCCTTTATCCAATAGCAAAAGAGTAAGAAGACATGTGCTACGCTACTCTAGCCAGTCGAATGAAAAAGGGGAGTGGAAATGGAATGGATTGAATCACAACTGCTAGTGAAAAGATCGGCATAAAGGAGAAGGGATTAGCAATAGCTAAAAAAAGAAGTGGCCATCGTATACTAGGTTTGCCAAGGATCCGAAGAACCGGCGGATAACTGAATGGTCTTTGTCAGTATTCGACCAGGTTATAGGTCCGAAGCTACCAACGTAAAATAGAGTCTTAGGTAGCGAAATGGAATCTATCGTCGTCCGTAAAGTAAGTAGCTCAACAAGTAGTGAATCTCTTTCATAGCCGACCGGGTTGTTAGCTGGGGCAACGAAGCCGATAGTGGAGTTCAGGATTGATCATCTAAGGCCGCAACAAAACAGATTGTTGCACCCTTTCCCGCTGTCGTTCTCAGATGAAAGATACGAAAGGTACGGAGTAACTCGACTGACAGGGTCTCCTTTTCCTGTTCTTTCTACGAGGGTCTTATTGTTGTTGGTTTGTTCTGTTGTTCGGAATTACTGAGTAGGCTAATACAGCTAAAGTTGGGCAAAACCATACCGCGCTTTCCCTAAAGGACTGTTCCCTTTCAGTGGGACTGGGGCCATACCCGATAAGGGCACACAACTGGCATCTCAAAAGGCATCGAAGCAGTGGATCTAGTGGACTTTGAATCCGTATCTTGCTATGAAGTCGGAACTGACGTAACTACACCTTTCATCCCGTCACTCAAGCATCACGTAGCTAGATCGCGCACCCTTTAGTGTTCTATCGCGTTCCCGTATCGGTCGCCTCCACTTGCTCCTTTGTTTGCCCCCCTGACTCTAATAGGCGGTAGCAAGCTAAAGCTTTTCTATATAGATGTATATATGAATAATGTGATCAGCCTTGCTGCCTGAAAGCTTTCAACTCTGATCGCATAAAGGCATAGATTTGATTAAGATCAGAGCTATAACTCATCGATACTCGCTAGAGCCGAAGGCGGAGCTAGACCCTTCGGAGAGAGACTCAACCGCTAAAGCTAGCAAATTGATTCAGTAACCGGTGCCGCTCTTCTCTCTTTATTTTCCCACTACGCGCTAAGAAGGAAGGTGGGGATCTTAGTCTCAATCATAGCTTTTAGAAGCTAAGCAAGTCAGGCTTTTTTCGAAAAAAAGAAGATTGCTTCGACTTCAAACATGACATTACATGTCATGCTTAACACAGAAGAATCCAATGTTAGAAAAAGTGAACGAAGGACCAAGGAGGATTCATGAGCAGAAGGAGGAGGAGTAGGAGCGTAAGCCACTCGACAGGAGAGGAGCGAAGACAGACAGAATCGAAGCGAAAAAATTAGTTCATGCCACGACGATCTATATGGAAGGGAAGTTTTGTTGATGCATTCCTCTTGAGAATGAAAAAGAAGAGAGATCTTATTTTGAACAGGAAAATTTGGTCACGTAGATCTTCTATTTCGCCGGAATTCGTTGATTGCTCCGTACGAATTTACAATGGAAAAACTCCTGTTCGTTGTAAGATTACTGAAGGAAAGGTTGGTCATAAATTTGGAGAGTTTGCTTTTACACGAAAACGAAGACCTTCGAGAACAAATATTGGACGGGGAATAAAAAAGGGGAAAAAGTGAAGTCTAAGCGCATATGGCACGCAAAGGAAATCCGATTTCGGTAAGACGTGATCTGAATCGTAGTTCAGATTCAAGTTGGTTTAGTGAGGGCGACCGCGAAAGTAACCGAATGGCTCAGTCTTTTAGTTGTCCCAGATTAGAATCTAAAAGGAGGACGTTGCAGATGCCCGGGGCGGACACGACTTCTTCTAAGGCTAGAAGACCACTGGAAGACACCCAGGACTATAGCATGTCGTGAAAGAAGCACACTGGGCGGGCGTGCTTCGACCGTGTCTCCGGGGCACAGTTGAATGTAAATATCATGAACGCGAGGTGCAGGATACCAGGCCGAGAAACCCGGGCAACCACTCCCCTATGTGCCAATCGCTAGCGCATCCAGGGCCCCGGCGCCCAGCTCAGCTGGAGAGGCCTAGCCTGATCTGAGAAGTGCTAATTCGGTTCGGATAGACTTCATTAAAGAATGCCACCGCCCCTGGGAAAACAAGTGCTCAGTTTCAGATCAGTGAATAAACCGAAACGAAAGAAGAGACGTTTCTCGCTCGGCGCCTAAAGCGCACTATGCTCCGCTTCAACAAATGAGAGTTTTCGGTGGAACCGGTGAACCACGCGAGCTGGTTAGATGCGTGGGACAGAGGGCTCGTAGTACCTGCTAGCGCGGCTACGCAGTGGAAGGGAAGGAGCCTAAATCGACCCCTCCTCTTTTTTTTAAAAAGCAGTAAGGAGATTTGACTCTCGGATGATACTAAGCAGCTACCGATCGTTCCGACGCGCCCTTGACCTATTTTGATTCAGACCAAAAACAAACCTATCTATAAAGGTTTCAGCCAAGTGATGATTTCATGAAAGAAAAACCACTAGTAGGGATATGGATGGAGTCTCGCTCAGTCAAGAGAGTTGTAGGATTCGTAATTGAGAAGCGGTTAAGAGCCTTTACTTTCAAATGACAACTGCTTCTTCCTGCTGCGAGGGCGTTGCACGAAACCAAACCGCCCCCCGCCCGATCAAGTACCAGTTGCTTCGCAGGTAGGCCCACTTAGGTTAGGGGGCATTGCCCCTCAGTTCTTACCAACCTCCGGTGTGTAATCGACATGTTTCTAGCTAGAACTCGGTCGAATAATAATCATTGATTTCCTCTGCTGTAAATTGATTATTCATTCATTGCGCTCGGCCTTCGCTCCTCTCCTTATCAGTCGAGTGGCTTCCGCTCCTTTCTCATCTCAAACCAGAACGACTTTGAACGTTAGGGAAGACCGCCTGAGCGAAGGGACTTGACTTATCCGAACCGAACGATAGCAGCTTCAAGCTAAGCCTATCACGAGCAGCGTCGCTCCTTGATCGGCGGGGAGGAGCATATAAAAGTATGGGGCAAAGGATCAAGCGCTTTGACTTTGTCTCCCGGGATCCATCACAGGTTGGGTTTGAGAGCCGTGTGATGGGTGACTATCCAGCACGGTTCGGAGAGCACTTTGAGTCTGCGCTGGTGAATGGAAGCCTCCCCTATCAAGCAAGAAGGAAGCGGCTCTTCCCACGGCGGAGTCACCATTGACTCTATTTATTATTATGGTAAATCAGTGTATCAAGATGTCAATCTGAGATCTTATTTCGGTTCGATACGTCCACCTACGAGACTCACCTTTGGCTTTCGTCTCGGTAGGTGTATTATTCTACATTTTCCCAAAAGAACTTTCATTCATTTATTTATTCCCCGTCTACCACGACGACAAAAACGACGTGAAAAAGCCAGACCCGGAAAGGAGAAGGGCCGGTTTTTTGGGGGGGCATTTGGGAAAGTCGGGCCGATCGGGTGTCTTCATTCAAGCGACGGTACAGAAGAAGAACGAAACGAAGTGAGAGGCCGGGGGGCAGGGAAAAGAGTCGAGTCGATCAGGCTCGACGATCGGGAGAAGCAAAACGAAATCAGGATTTGGCCGAAAAAGAAGCAAGGCTATGGATACCATGACAAATCACCATCGATAAAGAAGACTCTTTCTAAATCACTTCGGGTCAGCGGGGCCTTCAAGCATCCGAAATACGCCGGGATTGTAAATGACATAGCGTTCCTTATAAAAAATGACGAAAAAACTAAGTTATTCAAGTTCTTTTTCCCAAATAAGTCCCGCTCCGACCGCCCGACGAGTCATCTACTTAAAAGGACCCTCCCTGCAGTGCGCCCTTCCTTTAATTATTCGGTCATGCAATACTTATTGAATACAAAGAAAAAAATGAATTTAGACCCCGTCGTAGTTATAAATCATTTCGTGGCACCGGGCGTGGCTGAACCATCTACGATGGGGGGACAGGAAAGAAGCTTAGATAAGAGAATACGTTCTCGCATCGCTTTTTTTGTAGAAAGCTCGACCAGCGAGAAAAAGTGTTTGGCCGAAGCCAAAAATAGGTTGATCCACTTTATTCGCCAAGCGAATGATCTTCGCTTCGCGGGAACAACAAAAACCACCATCTCGCTCTTTCCTTTCTTCGGTGCTACCTTTTTTTTTCCAAGGGATGGGGTTGGGGTGCAGAATCACCTTTTTTCCGAGGATGCCCGGGAACAACTACAACTCCTAGGTCAATTAAGGAGAAAATATTGTAACCCCATGAGTCTCATGAGTAAGGATAAGGTAATGGAATTGATAGATCATTTCATAGACCTAGGTAGGATAGGAGAATTGATAAAGGGAATAGAGATGATGATAGAGATCATACTGAGAAACAGAAGAATTCCGTACGGGTACAACTCTTATTTGAACGAAGTGAAAAAAATAAGATCTTTGTTGTCTAATAGAACAAACACTAATACCTTAATTGAATCAGTCAAGATCCAATCTGTTTATCAAAGTGCTTCTCCGATTGCTCAAGACATCTCTTTTCAACCGAGGAACAAAACAAGATCATTTCGTTCCATTTTTAGTCAAATAGTGAAGGATATTCCATTAGTAATGAAAAAGGGGGTGGAGGGGATCCGTATATGTTGTTCAGGTCGATTAAAAGGTCTAGAAATAGCTAGAACTGAATGCGGAAAGTATGGAAAAACATCTCGTAATGTATTTCACCAGAAAATAGATTATGCTCCTGCGGAAGTATCTACTCGTTACGGAATCTCAGGTGTCAAAGTGTGGATTTCATATAGTAAAAAAAAAGGGGGACGTGCTATATCCGAAACGTACGAAATATAGTAAATATCGTAAAGGCAGATGTAGTAGGGGTTGCAAACCGGACGGTACACAACTTGGTTTTGGAAGATATGGCACTAAAAGTTGTAGAGCTGGTCGTCTTTCATATCGAGCCATTGAAGCAGCGCGTCGTGCTATAATCGGACACTTCCATCGTGCTATGAGCGGACAATTCCGAAGAAATGGTAAGATATGGGTAAGAGTTTTCGCAGATATCCCTATTACCGGGAAACCTACAGAAGTAAGAATGGGAAGAGGAAAAGGAAATCCTACGGGTTGGATTGCTCGTGTGTCCACGGGACAAATCCTATTTGAAATGGAGGGTGTGAGTTTGTCAAACGCTCGACAAGCCGCTAGATTAGCGGCGCATAAACTATGTTCGTCAACCAAGTTTGTTCAGTGGTCGTAAGCTAATTAGTTAGTGGGGAAATGAAAAAGAATTAGGCGAAGTGTTTGTTCCTGAACGAGGGAAGTGGAAAGACACTAAGGGAGAGGGATATACTCCTTTTTAGAATCGCCGAAATTGTACGACTGTTCCAGGCGTACGACCCGGATACGTTCAGGTTTCTTTATTCCGGACCGGTTTCTGTAGTAAGAATAAATAAGAAAGAGAAGAGCGGAAAGTAAGTTTTTTCAGTCAAACTAAAGTAAGTGGGCTACTCAAACTCTTGAACAAGCGGGGCATCTCCTCGAGTTGCGAAAGGGGCTGCAAGTGAAATTGCTGATGTTCGTTATGCTACTGAAGTGTCTCAAGCTGCTCAGTACTCCACTTCCTTAAATACATCCATACTTATTTAGGTGAGAAAGACGTACCGATTGAAGAGTGAAAGTACCCTCTCAAGCCTTTTTTCTTTGTCAGATCAGAGCCCTGCAACAAGCAACGGCGGAGGACCAAGAAACTACCCGACCCCGTACATCTGTAACAGTGACAATGGTATTATTGAAACTAGCTTGAACATGAATGACTCCCTTTGGTATTATACGTGCACTCTTACGTGAACCAATACGTCCATTCCTACGCGAACTAATTCTCGGTATAGCTTTTGCCATATTTCCATACTCACACCCATTCTGAGGCTAATGCTTGGTCCGGTTTTGTGTACTAGAGAGATTAGATTCTAATTATAACCGCCAGGGCACTCCACTAGATGAATTACCCAAAGTCAAGTACAGGACAGGAAACTCAAGACTAAATAGCTGTTTCAAAGGATTCAAAAAAGGCAACTATTCTAGCTGATCTGAGATCTACGCATTATCACTCTTTGGAAATTGGAAATAACCGAGTATATATTACAAGATTCTTCACTGCAAGCATTGCTATTCATTCGGCCGTCCTTGGCGTTGAGCGCTCTTCAAACCTGAGATTTCAACCGGATATCGCCTAAATGAAAAAAGGAAGCAGCCCTTTCTATATGTGCAGGCTCGCGAGAAAGTCTTTGGTCATTAACGACCTCCTCCCCGCCCCGCAAACGTTGGCCGAAAGGCTCTTATCTTCCATGGATCACTAATCCACCACTATCCATCTTCACTTTGACAATAGGAAGATAGCTCTCCCTTCCCTCTCCGCCAGTACTTTCCTCTCGGGCCTTCCCTGACCATAATGACTCAAGTTCTATTCTTTTTGCAATTAGTGATCGAAGAACCTTAAGGTGAAGGTGCCGCCTACAACACCTATCACCCATACCAGTAAAAGATCTTTGTAGTTCCTGGCAGACTGACTGGAATGAAAAAGCATAGGAAGAGGTAAGTGAAAAGGGGTAATGAAGGACTTTTCGCCTGTCTCTCTAGATTAGCCTATTCTTTCTTTTTTATCGGTGGGGATAATCCGTCCGGTAGCTCATTCCTATTGATTCGCCTAAGTTCCTAAAGATCCCTCTTTCATCGGCATTGAACCTAACTAGCAGGTCTCATCTGACTGTTCCTATCCCCGGGATAGGCGGATAATAGCTACTCTTGTGCAAAAAAGTCTGGAATGCCAAGTGCGCTTACCAGCATTCCTATCAATGAAAGATGAGCCTCTATAACTGAACATAAGAAAATGGAATCTAAGCCTCGCCGTCCTCTTGATCGAGAACCCGGATTGCTCGAGCCGGCGAGAAAGATGGTTCTATAGATGCAAGGGGTGCCTATCGACAAAAAGAGACTTTGGATGAGCCGGGGGAAGAACCTTTAGATGCAAGAGATCGATTCAATAGGATATTTCGAGGCTAAAAAAACTTTCCCTTTCGTGCCCAGATGAGGAGGGAAGTCGTTCATTTCTTCCCCAATATAGGACTGTTCCCAGTGCCCGCGGCACTCGTCGCCCGGTCTACCACGCTAAAGCAATGACACATCGGCCTCTACCGTATCGCATTCTCGCACATGCATAGGTGATAGTGAGATCCTGGGCCAAACACCATCCTTTTCAGCCCTTTCCTTTGTCTCACAATGCCCTCTTGGCAACGTAAGCCATCAGGCGTCTGCACAATGCACGACGGACCACAGCCAACTTCCCAATCTGCGTCCTTCAAGCTGCCATCGAAGCCCAAAGCCTATGGGTCGTTCAAGACCATGCCGACTCGTTTTCCGAACGATCGCTGCCCACTCTGCAACGAGACCTCAAGGTGCCAGCTGCATCGTAACACAAGTCCTCCCACCAGGCCACAATTCATTCGACGGTCTGAACTCTTGACACCGGTTTGGCATCAATGTTTTCTCAATGAGCTAGAACATCCGAATGCCAAGTTCCAATCAGCCAGCATCATTCCTGTTCCGCTTTAGCTTATCAAGCTCTGCACTGACACCACGCCCTTGGTATAAACATTTTCCGAGGTGATGGCAACTCGGTATGCGGAAGGATCATCACATCCAATAACTAATACCTTTCGTTGCCTGACAGTGAAGGTCTGTTCTGTTGCTGAAGCGTGAGGGAACGTCGAAGCTCGAGGCAAGTTGTGCCATGGAAATAAAGATTTCCTTGCTCGTATTTTCCAGCCAGTTCGGTTTGCCTACTTCAATAAGTTACCAGAAGGGCTTCTCCCAACTCAACGTTAGCAAGGAAGTTCCAATTTACTTAGTAATGACGTCTGGAGGAATTGATTTTAGCTTTAAGCTAGCTCAACGGGCTTGACCCTCTTTATAAAGCGGAGTTAGAGTCATCATCCTATGAAGCATCAAATTCAAAGGCAGAAGAATAAACATAGACTTAATACGCTGAAATAGAAGCATAAGCGTAAGAGGATAAGTAGGACTGTCTTTCCAGATCCACCGAGATGAGATATGCCTTGCCTGCAGGCGAGATTGAAATCTTAATGCAATAACCGTAAGTAGTTCGTCAGCAAAATACGTTATTCTATTTTCATGTTTAGAATTGCCTGATCGCCCGATCGTGATGAACCTTTGGGCATCGCTAATAACAGCATAGTCATGCCATAATAGAATCGCGGAAAGCCTGAAATAGTTTGTCAAAGGCGAACAAAGTGAGAGGTGAATTCGAAAGAATTGACTTCCTGTACATTTGAATGTGTGGATTGGCACTGCGTGTAAGGGATAGGCAGAATACCCATTCGAGGTCAAGGTGGATGGACCAATCCAAAGCGTTAAGAAAGATGGGCTTCCTTAGAAGTTTGAGCAAGGGAGGTTGGTTTTCCTTCTTTATTTTGTCGGTCCGAGGGCAGGACTGTACAGTTCTTATCCAATGTCCTATGTGGCTCGCAATAAAGCGCTTTCGCTTAATCAAACGAGAGTTGAAAACCTCACTCACTACATCATTCAAGATGATGCAGTTTTTCAAATTGAAAGGGATTATCTGCATTTTTTCTTTGATTCCGCCCGTAGGCGCTTACAAATAAGTAAGAAGCAGGTCCGATAGTGTGAAGGGATAACTTGGTACAACTCTCATGTGGACGTCCTGCTTGATACAAGCAATCAGTAGAAAATAACACAATAGGCAGAGGCTATTAGTCAAGCGGGCGATTCCCTTAGGAATTGAGTGAATATGATACCTTCTATTCTATTGATCTGGAATTGGGCCAATACGATTGATAGGTAGTCGCCTTTTCAGGTAATGGGCTAGAGGATTTCACCTCTGTCCACGCGTGGACTAGACCGATTGGAAGGCCGGGTAAGGCAAAAAGACTGGTATTACTCTCCTAGAAGAATGGACGTGTAGAAGCATCTCGATTAGTTTATACCATTTCTAATTGTAAACGTGCCAGGATTGTTTATGCTCTGCTTGTACACAAGAAGTAGAATCCAGCCAGCTTCATTATTAGGAGTATGGTATGCCAGGCTTTTGGATGATCATAGGCCCTCAGATAATGATTGATTGTGTCAGTGCATGATGATTAGATTTCCGAAATATATAAAAAGGCCTCCTCTTTCTTTATCTTTCCTATTGACATAGCAAAGTATGGTTCTATTGAGCGTGATACCCTCGCTATGGTGGCAATCTTTTCTTATAATCTAAATCAAAGCATTAGTAAAGTCACTTCCAAACCGAATATAAAGAAATGAAATAAGGATTGATGGCTGACTTACTGAGGCAAGCTCGTCCTGCAAAATGCTCTATGGCCGAGACTTCTTGGGGCGAGTGGTACTTAGGAGAGAGGTGCTGGCACCAAACCTCATATGAGGCCAGTTTTCTTGTGCCTAGGTGACCATCCAGGCACAAGATCATGATCTTGTACCGAGAGCTACTTTTCCTTTCTCCTACTGAACAAGTGAGGCTTGTCCGGGCAGAGAAGTGATTGCTAATCCACGCGGAAAGGCTTGTTATTACGAGAGTATACTACCCTAAAGGGGTATCATGCATTTCAAGTGAGTGTAGGGTCCAGCCCTAATATAGGCTCTTCTGTTAGTAATTCGGGGATTCATTCTGAAAAAAGAAGTCCAAGGGAGGCCCTAATCAAGCCTTTTTTCCGACGCTATACTAGAATGAAATAAAAAAGTATTTCATAATCTTAGAAATTGGAGTCGTTTAATGGATATGCAGGGTTCTGAGCTATTCTATAATCTATATACGGGGTCGCTCCTAGCGGAAAACTAATTTGTGGAGCCATACGCTCGATCCTGTGATTATGTGATTATATCGTTAGAGGTCCTGCGTGTATTATACCGCTATGCTTACAATACGGATTCAGACTACATGAAGTTCACCATAGGTTTAGTGGTTGAAACCTCCTCCGGTATATATAGATTCACCGTTGGAAAGGCTATTCCCTTGTTTGATTCGAATGGTCACCCTCTTCCCAAGGCATTAGTATATGATATTGAGAACATTTATTTAGCAGAGAAGTCTAAGGATAGCGTGATACGTTCAGTCTTCATTCGTATCTATTACACAGGTGCTAAACCCGGGTTTGATATAGCGCCTCCATCCATCTCCAATTCAGATATACTATCCCTTATCTTAGATGATCTTAGTTCTAGCATAGTTGGTCTTGAGGTCCCAGAGGCTAAATCAATGAATAAGGAAAAGCCTCGGTATTCCAATCATATAACCGCAATCAAACCCAAGACCACGAAGCTGAGACCCTTCATAGTTGCTGATACTGAGACGTTATTGGACGAGAAAAGTAATGCTCATGTGCCTGACGCCGTTGGTTACATGTTGGTATCCCCAGGGGATGATGTAGGTTCAAAGGCAGATTATGAGATTGAAACGCGTTTCAGTGAATCCCACGTTCAATTCCTACCTAAGATGGAAGATAGGAGTAAGAGAATGATGTTTTAGTTTCTTAACTCCTTAGAGAGGACCTTGACTGTGAATAAGTCCGTTCGAACGGTGTACTTCCATAATTTGATGGTATATTCTTTATGAGGCATTATGTTGAACGTACTGATAATATTGACAGATTGAAACCCCTGATAAGGAACCATATGCTCTACGAGCTGAAAGTGCATAAGGGCCGTAAGCTACTTATGCGTTTCAGAGATTCATGCAATTTGCTCCCGCATCATTGGCAGAGAGATTATGTCCGCAATTGGGTCCTAAGGGCTCAATCCAACATAAGGAGGTGCGGTTGTCAAATCTGCAGGAAAGGGGTGAGGAATTGTTGTCATATATGAGACAGGATATCCGTCTGTTAGGGGGAGTGATGCTTAAGGCGCAAGAGATATACTGGTTCAATTACCAGATTGATATCGAGGAGTTGATGACTTTATCATCGCTTGCAACCCGTATGAAAGACTATGATGAAAAGATATTTCCTATCCATATACCTAATAGAAACGAGGACACCTTCATGTGGGTACTATGGTGGTCATACGGATGCGTATATCCCCTCCGGTGAGAACCTCTACGGCCGGCCGACGTAAACTCCCTCTACCCCTTTATCATGAAAACCTATCCAATGCCTGGTGGTGTACCGGTCTGGCGTGGCAATTTGGAGGGTGAGAGATTGGACGACCTGTTTGGCTTTATTGAGGCCTTGGTCGTTTGCCCCAGTGATATTATCCGCCCCTTCTTGCCTTATAGGGATAAGAATAGTAAGACACTATTATTTCCAACAGGCCAATTCGCTGGAGTTTATTATAGTGAGGAGTTGAAGTATGCCAGGGATTTGGGTTACACTATTATACCACTCCGGGGATATTTGTTTGAGAAGAAGGCCAGCATGTACGGGTGATGAGGCTATGTCATATGTGTATAAGACCCTAATGAACTCCCTATACGGGGATCAATCCTGTAAGTACAGTTACCGAGCTCTGCGATAGAGAGAGATATGAGGAATTTCTGAGGAAGGACAATTTCACGTCCGCAAACCAGCTCACCGAAAATGACTATATTGTTAGTTATATTACCAACAGGGCTGAGGATAAGGATTGGAATCCCCCTAGGATCTCGGCGGTTCAAATCTCTGCAGCTATAACGGCTTGCTCTCGTATTAATATGTATCAATACATTTCCCGAGACGACTGTTACTACACCGATACCGACTCCGTGGTTCTTGGAAGCCCTCTCCCGGATTAAGTAATCTATTCCACTGAGCTGGGTAAGTTGAAACTGGAGCACCGGGTATATTCTTAGCCCCTAAGAGTTATATGTTAGAGACTGAGGAGGAGGGAAATCTTATTAAGCACAAGGGTCCAGCTAAAGACTTAATCACATCCGAATGGTTTGATAAGCTATTAGCTAATATCAATCAAACAGATAGGATACCAACCTCATCAAATTTCAGAATCGATTGGGATAATCTTATCATTTCCAAAGGGGAAATGATGGTCAATCTTGCCTAGTACCAAGAGAAGAAAGACATATGATGAGAATGGGAAATGGGTTGGCACAGAGCCCATTATGGTTAAGGATTTAGCAGGCCTTGGGGATTGTCTAATCTCATATTTCCTTGATGATATTATAGAAAGGGGGAAGTCCTTACGTGGATTGGGGCTAGACGGAGATGAGCTGGACCGTTTAAGACTCCTAAAACGTAAACTGCGTTAAAAAGCATCAGAAAGCCAGGAGGGCCTCAAAGAGGAAATCGGAAGATAATAGTGAGTAGGGGTGAGTTTATCTTGAGGTTCATTTCATTCTCCCCTGCCGTCTTTTGTTTGACAACAAATCCATCCTCTTGAATCAGCTCTTTTAGCTCGAGTCGACTCTTCTTCCTCCAGCCGTCCAGCTTTGCACTAGGTTGAGTCTTCTTTCTTCACTCTCGTTCTATAAGGCATTCTGTCTAGCAGCATGGGATGAAGACGATTATGTGCAAGAACATTTTCGGAAGAAGGCACTGTACCGCTAATTCCGTATCGTATATTGAAGTGGAGGAAGCTACAGTACAAGAGGAAGAGATAGGAGGGAGGATCTCTCATTAATATAGTTTATGTCGCCGAGGATCAAGAAATAATCTCCATTTTGGTCAGTCTCTCACTATGTTTTGACTCCTTCCCGGCTTATTAGCTCTCGGGAGTATTTTATTCACTCCTTTCGAGTCGTCCGAACTAAATGGTTCATCTAATCGAAATAAGGTAGCTAAGTTTCTGTGATCATATACCCTTAAAGATGAACTTCACTTTATGTCGTTCATTGGACCCAAGCCCTCGGCGTTTGAGAGGACCATGTAGTATTCAAATTTGAATGAAAGAGTAGCTCTTAGGGTCAAGCTAGTAATAGTATTATAATAACCCGAAGGCCAAGATAATTGAGCTAATACGGGGGGGAAGACCTTTCCTAACCCAAGCGGAGGGACTTGCTTGTTCTTTCACGTATGCGCATAGAATCGTTTTTTGCCCTTCCATTCGTTTGAAAGTAGTTTCAAATATTCTTCGCATCCCCAGAGAGATACATTGTTGCCATTGTAACTTGGTCGTCAAAAGGTGCTTTTTTGAAAGCCTTTGTGATTTCTTATTCGAAGGCAGACTTGGACTCCTTTCCTTGGACCAGGCACCAAAGCAAGCAAGCAGGGCATGGGAGACACGAAGTATTGCAAAAGAAGGAACAAGGGACGCCTCATTCCATTAAGCAAGAACCCAAGCTAAGAGCAGGGCAGATGAAGTCGACAAATCGGGTATAAAAGCGTACATAGAAAGCATTTTCATTATAAAAACCCATCTACGATTCAAGCCCTAAGTAAAGTTTTTGACTAATGAGAGGAATTTATGAATTTCATAGTCATTCCTGCCGAGACATAATTTGTCACTTGCTATCCTCTTGCCTAGCAGGCAATTACCTCCGTGGAAAGGATGATTCATTCGGATCGACATGAGAGACCAACTACATTGCATTGCCAGAATCCATGTTGTATATTTAGGTTGATCTCCTTGCTTCTCTCCTGGTACACTTCTCTTCCCGCCGAGCCCCCTTTCTCCTGGGTCCACAGAGACAAAATGTAGGACTGGTACCAATAGTTCATCACGGAAGAAAGGACTCACTAAGTCGGGATCACGAACTAATACTAATCTAATTCATACTACTAGAATCTATAATAGAATAGAAAATCACTGTCTTTTCTGTATAAATGACCCGGTTCCGTTGCTACCGCGGGCTTTACGCAATCGATCGGATTAGCCTTCAACATAGGTCATCGAAAAAATCTCGGAGACCCGGATTCCTGTTCAAAGAGTGCATAACCGCATGGATAAGCTCACACTAACCCGTCAATTTGGGATCCAAATTCGAGATTTTCCTTGGTAGGTATCGGGGAATGGAATAATAGCAATTCCTACAGAAGTAAAGGGGTCTCTCTTGATTCAAACACTGTACCTATCATGGGATAGAGGAAGGGGAAAAACCGAAGATTTCACATAGTACTTTTCTCAATCTTCTTTTTTTCGTACCTTTCGTATCTTTCATCTGAGAACGACAGCGGGAAAATGGGTCAAAATCTACAGGATCAAACCTATGGGGTTTAAGGAATGATATAAAAAAAGAGAGGTTCAAGTATTCATATGACATATTAAATAAATATAAATATGAAGGCTTTTGAGAATAATAAAAAATGGACAGTGAACATGAAAACGTGACTCAATTGGTCCTAGTTACTCTTCGGGGCGGAGTGGAAGAAGGGAGGCGATTATTGAACACGGAAAGGTACGTAGTTGCTCGAACAAAGTGAGAGGTGAATTCGAAAGAATTGAACGAGGAGCCGTATGAGGTGAAAATCTCATGTACGGTTCTGTAGAGTGGCAGTAAGGGTGACTTATCTGTAAACTGCTCTACCCAAGATCAAAACTGAAAACTAATAGATAAACAAGGGTTGAATGCGCCCCCCTTACGTAAAGTTGCCAGAGTACGATTAACCTCTGGATTTGAAATCACTGCTTATATACCCCCATAATTGACAAGAACATTCTGTAGTCTTAGTAAGAGGGGGAAGGGTGAAGGATTGACCCGGTGTGAGATATCACATTGTTCGAGGAACCCTAGATGCTGTCGGAGTAAAGGATCGTAAACAAGGGCGTTCTAGTGCGTTGTAGATTATTATCCAAGACTTGTATTATTTGATGATGCCATGTGAATCGCTAGAAACATGTGAAGTGGATGGCTAACCCAATAACGGAAGTTTCGTAAGGGGACAGTCACAGGCTCGCTTTTCTTCTCCAGTAGCATCTTCTGAATATGCTTATGTGTGGGATGCTGTTCTATATCTTGATTCGGAAAGATCACTTTCAGAACGGATGCATCTAAAGCTCTCGCTTTCAGAGCAAGGAAAAGGAACTCTGTCTGCTCTGCTGGTCTGAAATGAAAGCAAGTCGTCCTATTGAGATTGATTAAAATAGCTAGGCAGCTGAGACTGGCGTTTGTCTTTCCCGGGCTTCATTTAATAAGTCCTGCCCAGATCTCGATTATGGAACTTCTGTCCACTTCACAAGTCCATCGGGAAAGGCTAGCACAAGCGAGCGCTCCTAATTCCATTCCACCTGAGGGCAAATTACCTTCACTCAGAAGGATTTTTACTTGACATTCGCTATCCGCATACTCGACCCCTGTATGTAGAGGCCTTTGTAGACCACTACCAAATAAAGAGGATCTTGATAGAAGCAGGATTTCATTTTGACCCTTCCTGCTTTGCTCCTCACTACAGCTGTATGTGCATATGACGGGACCACTCGAACCGCGCAAGGTATAGTTCGACTGAATTGAACATTGGGACCCCGGTCAACTCTATTCTATGTAGCGTTTATACTATAAACATAAAAAATGTTGCTAGAATGACCTTGGATCCACGCCAACTTGGTTGTGGCATCCTCATATCATATCAGTATCAAGTTTCACAAGGCTAGCAGGAAATTCCATAGCAACTGGCATCCTTTCCTTTGTAAGGATGTAGTAGATTCCACCACCTAAATAGTGAAGGGTCCTTCAATTCAAGTAATGCGTCGGGCTGTCTTAGAACTCCACTTCATCTTGGGAATATCGGAATGGTGTAAGAGGGCTGGGTGTGTGACGTCCAGATCAGACTTTTTTTAGATTCATACCTTAGGGTCTTGCCACTAGTCTAAAAGGAAGGACCGGCAGCGGGCTCTTTGTCACAGGACTCCTATCAGTTAGTCTCTCTCTTAGCCCTAAATGAACATAATGTTATAGTGTGAAGGAAGTTCTCTTTATCCCTATGTATGAAATCACTGATAGTAGGACTTGGTTGCCTAATTCCTGCCCGGTTCGTCCTCCTATGAATGCCCAATGTGGACACTCGGGCTGGCCGGTAAGTCTTTAAGAAAGGCCACTTTGGTTTGGAAGCGAGTCTTTCAAGTCCGGGTCTTCTACTACATCACTGGTGAGAGAGGTTCCATGTGGTATGAGGGAACCCGTTATACGGTAGCTTTAAGCCGCGGCCCCAATCTTCTTTTTTCTTATGGGTGGGTCCCATTATTGAGACATCCTGGAAGGTAGTACCATCACTTTCACCAAAGAAAGTAAGATGTCTGTGTTATAGGCTTCTAGGCAAATATGGAGTCATAGATATTCTGTCATATTCATGTCGCCCTAAACTACCTCTCTGCTGTGTCCAAAGATGCGAGAGCCGTGGCACTGCGGATAACTCCAAGGTCTAGACTCTTTTTTCTTTACCTCGTGTTCCTACCATCATTGCTGCCTTATCAGGGACTGCAGTTGCTGCTTGTAAGGATCACTTGGATTGCTAACCCAAGGCGCCATCCATCCGGTCATCAAACTCTTCGACTAATAAAGGCAGGGTGGACGAAGTGGCCGATCACTCCAATTTGGCTTTGATAAGCGAAGATAAATGAATTATGTTCCTTGATTTCCGAGTCAGTACAGAATGAGTGACTACTCGATAGAAATGCCCCTATTAATAAGGGACATTTCATGTGCAAATTTTTCCAATATGAAAGATTGCCGTCGACTGTTAGGAGTGACCTTCGCTTTACCCATGCCCATGACTCTATCTTTCCATGCCTTTTTACCTTCCCAAGTAGAGGCAAAAGAAAAGACCTTTCATACTTCCTTCTGTGGAGGGAAAATCATCTCTTTCACCTTGACTTTGGTATTGACCATATCTATTGGTCTTTCTTATCGACAGTTCCTTCGCTCGGAGATTAGGAGTGACTATACAAGGTTGTCCAGAATCAAGGTGTTATCAACAGTAGGAACATTCCAATGCTTAGCAACAAGCAACAATAGCTGCACAGGTTTAGCTACATTCGGAGTGAGGAGTGGTTATAGAGGCCAATCAAGGCGTACCCCGGCAACTCCCCTCTATTGATATTTCCTATTATCTGTCGATCGCTTCCAACGCAAATCTTTTGGGGTTGATGTAACTAGGCCAAACATAAATCCTATCCAAAGTAAAAAGAATTCTATATTCCTATTTTGGCCACATGAGGGAATCTAATCTTTACTTTTCAATTCAGTAGATAGAAGAAACTATGAAATAGATAAGGAGGCGAACTGATCAACGAGAAAGAGGTCCTACTCACTACAAACGAATACACCACAAGATCGAACTGCACTCATGCCTCTCCCGCATAAAGTTGACCGCCCTCCCTACGTAGTGATTCTATAAATCATGTACGTAGGTAGGACCCTCCATTCTGATTGGTATATCATGAGAAAAAAGAAAGCCATTTGCACCAGGCGCACTGCGCTTTCCCTTTCCCAGATGTTCGCTTCTCTAAGTAAAGTAATGGTGATCCACCGAGGACTGGAGTTTCGTAACATGTTTACGAATACCCCCGAACTTAGGGTTCGTCAGTAGAAGGGACGAATCTCCCCGGAATAAGAATAGCCCCGCTCTCTAGCCGACTGATCCCGTTGATCATATAACTGGGAGGGAACGTGTCACATTAGAGGTGTCCTCTAATCACCACGATGAGGCTGGTCCCTCTTTGAAATGAATGCCTCTTTCACTGCTAACCCCAAGAAGTTTCTTCATGCTGATACTTTATGTTTCGTCGAGCCCCGAGCTTGTGGTCCTCCTTTGAGTGTGGATGAATCTGTCAAGTCAAGGAAAACGTACGTAGCTGCAAGGATGGTGCATCGCCTTCTCGCTCGGGAGCCAAAACGAACACGCCTGCTACCTACTGTACTGGACCTTCGACCAGGCATTCTACCTTTGTCGAATCGGAACCAACACCACTGCATTGCGCTCGAACAGTTGAGCGGCCCGTACACAGATCTAGATTCATTCTTCGTACCTGGTCCAGCCTCACAACCCTTCGCGGGTTGGTAAGAAGTCAGTCTTGTTTGGTAATACGGAATTGGACAAATAAAATAGAGTGCTCGACCGGAACAAAGACCGTAATTACATAGATAACCGCTCCTCCCCTTCTCCTTAGGGAACCGTATGGCGGCTGGAAAGAAAGACGACCTCACCTTCTCGTAAATGGTGTCAGTGAGAGCAATTTGAGTATCCCCCGTTTACCTTCTTTTGTAGATAGAATCTGAAATGAGTGGAAACAAGCAACCTGACTAATAAAGGTGCTTGTTTAGTCAGGCCGGCTTTCGAGCACAAGCCCCTTGTATAGGTTGGGTGCTTGAGCGCATCTTTATCATATCGATCAAGGCTTTCCTTGAGTTTTCAATAAGGACGTTTAGGCTTTTCTCGCTTGTTTGAAACCATATAAGGCTTTCTTCAATCAGCAAACAAGGGGGAAGTCTGCCACACCAACCCTTTAAGAGATAGGGACCCCAGCGGTAAGATTCACTCAGTGAATCGGTGGATCACACACTTGGAGACAGGGACAGGGGCATGCCTGACTCTTTATAAAGTATACAAGTGTTGAAAGAGTGAAGTCTGGGGACAACGGTAAACGTGAGGAATGGGACCTCAGTCGTTCCATTTCATTCCACTCCTTCCCTACTCAAGATAAAGAAGTTCGCAAGCAAGGGCCTTCCGTCCCTTCGTCTCGCCACAACACAAGCTGTGATATAATCTGTCTATACTTCACTCGGTGAAGTCAGATTCTTAAGTCAGATATGGTTTTGCCTCGCTTCACTAAAAAAAGTATGTTCCTCGTCAACTCCGTTAGCTAGGCGCGGCAAAGCAAATAAGGGTTTAGACTCAATCAACGCAGGAGTCAAGGGGTTGCCGTATTCTTATTATCTTACGGCGAGGAGACAAAAAAGCAGCATTCTTGTCGGAAGGATTTTTTAGGAGGCCCGGACACCTACCGAACATCCCTGAAGGATGGAACAAGATGATGAAGAAGGCGGCGAAGGTCTGAAGGGGAAGAAAACAAGGCAATTTCTCAATTTTATACAAAGAAGTAGTAGAAACCAAGGAAGCCGCTACGCGTCTTATTACTCACGCGCAACGGCTTCTTATTAACATATAACATATAGCGGCTTCTGCGGTAGTAGGAAAGGCGAGCAGCCGTTGCTTGTTGGATACAACCCGCTCTTGGACTGAATTAAGACTATGCGCGTCGCGTGCTCGATCTAGCAATCTTGGACAATTCTTTTGTTCACTCAAATCAAAAAGAAAGAAGAGAAGGAACTTGGAGTTGGCGCCTACATAACGGATTGCTTGCTTACCAAGCCATCCTGGCTTTTCGCTCCTCTCCTTACAGTCGAGTGGCTTTCACTCCTCCAGTTAGATTATTATTCTTGACTTGACTTATTATAAAAACAACTCACTATCCAAATGAAAGACGATCGATTATCTACCCAAGAAGATAGAGAGTCCCACATACGAGAAAAGGTCACAAATAGAGTTGAACCAAGTAACATTGCAAAGGCATAATGATAGTAGGGTCGGGGTATCCCCGCCCTCCGAACCGGACGTGAAGGTCTCCCCTCATCCGGCTCTCTGCAGGGGAATCTCCGCTCACTGCTTCCCCTAATATCCTCCCTTTACCACATCATGGGGGTTTACAGGAGATCCCAGAGGCTCGCTCGGAAAGGCTGCTATACCATACCTTTTGACTTCACTCTACTCTAGTAGTCACTAGACTCACTATAGTAGTCCGTCTGGCTGCTCTTGCTTAAATCATTACTATTCATTCTCCCGTGCTCTAGCAATTGCGCTCCCTAGACCACTACCATGTAGTTAGGTAGGGAAAATCAATCCGTAGTTACGGGAATCTAGGAATGAATGGGGATCCCTATCAATATAAAAAGAATATCTAATTAGAGTTTTCTCCCTTTCTCTCACTCAATAGATCTATCTGGTCTGATACGGCACAGTACAATACGAGACGATGGAATGAAATGGGATAGAAGGTAGAGGGCTGCCTGCGACGCCCAAAAGCGATGATTCACTTGTCCCCTTGTCCATAGGGACCTCGTGGCATACAACCGAAACGACTCCCGCTAGATAGCCGCCCCTTTATCTCTTTTTACAGCCTCGTGGACGGACGAAAGAAGGGAAGTTACAGAACGGGGCAGTCAAGGCTCGCGCAGTAGACAGCAAGCAGCAAGCAACAGCTTCTCAGCCCCCTAACCTTTCTATTAGTAAAGTTGATAAGCGGTTAACAAATAAAAAAGGCAAGCGAACAAGCAACGGACTGAGCGCACTAGCGTCTCAAGCCCTCTCCTTTCAGTCGAGTCACTTTGTACCTCTCGCTTTGCTTGTTCACCCCTTTGAATAATACCCACGGGCTTTGAAGCTGGCTGCTCTGCTATACTATACTAGTTGTAGGGCGCTAGCGCTTTACTAATATAATAGAAAGTAAAGGGACTCTATTATGATCTTACGAATCTAAAAATTGAAGAACGAGCTCTTTTGCTCGCCCCTATCTCTAATGGGGCGTAAGCATTTCACTCGCTAGGGGATGGGATTCATTCACTTGCATTTCTGCTAGCACTACAAAAAGCTCCGGTCTTAACGCCCTGACTACTGCTGTGCAGCCTTTCCTCGGGTTCGTAGAGTCGGGTTTCCCGTTTACCCACAACGGAGGAGCCGCCCCCACCAGGCAGGCGGCCACGGGTCATAACGCATTCTTCGCACAACAAATCCACTTTGAAGTTGACTTATTCGCTCGGCCAATCGTCGGAATGTGTACGAGATACCATAAGGGCCCAATATCTCAATAGCACCTTTGTCTAAAGCTTCGAATGATACTTCATATCCGAAACGCAGGAACGATCTTACTAGAAAGTCATTAAAAACTTGATCGAAAAACCAGCGTTTATTGAAGAAGCTATAGAGTCGATTACAAAAAGTACTAGTTTGAAAGGCTCGTTGGAATTGATCCGCTACGGTATTGACATTATACGCAACAGAAGCACCTGAAGTACTAAACGGAATTGGTATTAGTTTGGTAATGGTTGGAGCAGCAAACTCGGATTCGGCAAGAATCTCATTTTTTGGTAGTACGAAGGGGGAATTGGCCCAAAAATTGGATGGGGGTCAAGACGCTGTCGGGCGCCGGCGGCTGAGTCAAGTGCCCCCCGAACCGCGCGAAATGGTCGCCTATTACACGGCTCACTAACTCTGCCTGGGGTGTGGGTACCTATTCTTCGTCGGCGGGATGGAAAAAGGATTCATACATAGTCCAGTCCCTGGACGGCTCTCGCCGCCATCTTTATCTAAATCCCCCAAAATCTTTTTTATATAGTAAGATATAGTAAGCCTAGGACGTGCCGATACTTTCCATATTTATTTATTCATTTTCGTTAATGACCATTTGTCTTTTCTAGTTCTCGCTCAATGTCCATTTTGCCCTGCAGGACCTTTTCTTTCTTTTAGTAACGTCAGAAGGCGCGCAAGTGCTTTATGTTTATTATTTAATGTATTACTTTCATCAGATAAACTGTGGCACGACTCGGACAGCACTTTTGTGAAAAAGCTTTCGGAAATGACCGACCTTTTTTTAAAGTAGTTCCCTCTCCTTATCAGTCGAGTCTAGTATCTTCTCCCCTCTCCTTATCAGTCGAGTCTAGTATCTTCTCCCCTCTCCTTATCAGTCGAGTCTAGTATCTTCTCCCCTCTCCTTCTCTCCTTTCAGTCGAGTCACTTTGTACCTCTCTCTATTTTCTCGAATATCTTGGACTTTGGAAAGAAAGAGAGAGTCATTTATAGGGTCAATTTGTTTGTATCTTAGAGATCCTATTCATTTATCTTCCGGCTTAGTTGAATTGGAAGACTCAGCAAATTGATCTATTTCTTTCCGTAAAAAAATCTACTTATACATTAGAAGAACTACAGATTGTGGAAGTGGGCATGTCCAAAGCTGACGACGATGCTTGCCCTTTCAAAGAACCCCCTCAAACGCAATTCTGGTACACATCTTTTATTTAGTATTTATTTCTTGGTACACCTTTTTGGATACGAATTCTTCTTTGGAAATGGTACTAGCATCTTCGAACGCAGATACGTGGAACAATCAGCAACGGTTGGATTCAAATCCGCTCATTTATAGCTTCGTAACGATTGATTCACTTCTCTTACGATAACTCAATAGCTGCCTTGTTAAGAACAACTGCACAGCGGCAGAGAGGCTCATTTATGAATTCTTGGGGCTGAGTTCTATTCAAGATTCAGGCGAGGGAATTGACTCTGGGCCCCGAGGTAAGATATAGAGTGTGCTGCGACTGCCTTCTCTCTTTTGGCTGTCGATTGCATGCAGTTTTCCCGCGTTCTCCTTTTCGCTTTATTTGATTTCCATTCTCAGATAGATACTATGAACTCTTAGTCAGACTGTATAATATAATAGGAATAGGCATACTAGACCTAACTAACTGGATTGCTAGCAGTGAGAATAGCCGAAGCTGATAACCCGATTGAATCAGCTCTTTTAGGCCTTTGTTATCGGAATAAGGGTACAAGCTGCTATCGAATAGGCGCTGTTCACACGTCTTGGTGAATAAGCTGTGATCACTCTACGACTTTCTGTTCAGCACGCTAGCTTGGCTTATGGCTTTGCTCCTTTTCTTCTGTTGTCGGCATACCGTTGCCTTTTGCTTGGCACGTTGTCGGAATAGGCTGTGATGCCAGATAGTGAAGTTCGAAGGGCCTTTCTTTATCACCGTAAGTAGCAATAGACTGATCTTAGCCCGAACCTACAGATTTACGCTTTGACGCCAAAGCAACGTCGTTCCGCTGGAGGGCTTACTGGCTGGCGAGCTTAGCTTCTTCTGCAACTGGCTGATCGGATGGACTTGAGTTTCACTTACAGACTGACCGCTAGAATGAAAAGAGGCTTGCGGAAAGGAATGCCTTAAAGAAAAGTCCCACTTAATGACCTGCATCGTCTATTCTCGCTCGACCACTTGTGTACGTAAAGTATACGTGTACGTGGCGGGCGGAAAGAGACTCCCTGGTAACTAACTAGGGGGATTCCTGAAATGTAATGTATCTTTTCGGGTAAACACTGTAACCAAGCAAGTAGGCAAAAAGCTCTTCTGGAACACTATCTTATCCCCTAGGTAGTATGAATAAGACCATGATAAAGATTTAGATACGGGAAGGTGAGGGGCCTCAGATAAAGAGATCTTAGGTGGGCCTTAGCGGATAGGCGGGGCGTAAGCTCGGGATCAATGGACCAACGCGGGTAGAGAGTAGCTGGCCTAGCCCAATTCCATATAGATTGGGCAGCTAGAAAACCGATGTTCGAGGTTGGAATCACCCTAGAGTGAAGTTCTCGAACAGACCCTTCCAAAGGATATTTCCGCCCGGTTCAACTTGAGTACTCCATTCGGGGTGATATATAAAGGCTAAAATCGTAAGCAGAATAGCTAGTTTTGAAGCCGGTGGGGGATTTTTCTAAAATCAAGTGAAAATGCCATGGAAGGATATGGATATAGTTCGAAATGAAGCGCTAACCTAAATCGAAATAAATCGCGAAGGTTGATGGCTTCGCTAAACCTTGCTGCCTTCCTCCGATCCTCTTCCTTACGGCCTATCGTTGGTTAAAGCATTTCCTTCACGTGGTTAAGCCTATGTCTTGTGCTCTTCCTTCTTCTTTCCTGTGCCGCACAAACCAACCAAGCAACCACCCAGGCAGATGTCTCCTGATATCACAGGAAGGGTGAAAGAAGAAATCGAGCGCCTCTTGAACGCTCAATTCATCAGACCAATCCGTTACACAGAATGGCTGTCAAAGTCCCCATTATAAAGAGCAAAATAAAGATGCATCGATTTCAAACAAACCCAAGGCCGATGCCAATATAAAATGGCACAGCTGGCTTCAGGGCTTAAAATAAGGCCATGAAGAGGTTCTATTTTCCAGTTTCCAGTTGCAGTTGACAAAAGAGCGGGGAGTATTTAATCCAAATAATTCGTAAAAGGGGATTCGCTCAAAGCAAAGAAGCTACGGATGACCCTTAGCAGAAGAAGAAGAGCTAACACGGGCGGGATACCCATACTTTCATACTTCCCTATGTGCCCTTAACACAAAGAAAATATTGATTTTAAGTTGAATGAATTTCTCGATATCTCATTCCAATCTCAGGGATTGGATTCGGGCCTAACTCGCACTGCTTTCAAGAGCTAGCTTTCACACTCCTTCTCTATATAAGATCCATAGCTTGAACAAGACAGCTGCACTGGGATACTCAGATAGAAGTCAAGCGCATCCACAACTGCCGCAGAAAGAACAGGAGCATCTATCCCTATCTTCCGCAACTTCCGAAAGAGCCACATCAAGAACAAGAGCGGGTACCGCATGTGCCGCAGGACAGGCAGGACTGGGATAACTATTTGAAAGAACAATAGCAAGGAGAGGTTTGACTCGACTGTAAGGAGAGGAAAGGTGAAAGACATATTCTTCCAGATGAAAGAAGAGCCGACCTCGGATACTAAAGAAAGGAGTGGCTAGACCACTCGCTTCCTTTGGAAAAAGAGTAAGAACTGATAGTCATCGCCTTTCCCTTTCGACTGGCATTATCACATCGCCATCAACAAATTAAATAGCTGCTCCCGACCTCTTTCAGGTTTGAAAGCAGCCCTTATTCCATTCATTCCATCAACAGCTCAATCGATGGGACTTGCTTTCCTTCCTAAAGGAAGTTAGCCGGAGCCGGTAGAAATGACTGACTTAAGATAGAGAGAGATCACCCCTAACAGAGTCCATTCTCCGAATAGTAACACGGTAAAGCCAAAGATCTGATTCACTAGCATAGGAAACCAACTGCTAGGCCAAGAAGCCCAAGGTAAGGGAGGAGCGTCATGGCTAGAGGTCGAAGAAGCTCCAACCCCGGCGATCTAAGTGAGGCGATGCCTTTGAAGTAGCGGACCTGGGCCCATCCATAGGTGTGACTGAACTCGCCGATCAGGCGTATACTGATGACATTATGATAAATAAGATTCTTATGAGACCCGTGCATTTGCTTGCCTTGCCGTTTTCATACGTTCATCAGTGGGAGCCTGAAGCTGAGACCTGGGAGAGGAGACCAGACTGAAGTAAGGCCTAACTTGAAACTATGTACCGTAGTTTGAGCAATCATAACTGATCACTATATATTGATCTTGCCAAAAATCACTAGTGGAATAACAAGTACAAGTAATGGTACACGCGCCTTCGAAAGCTTCTTCTCGAGTTTGGAGCATGAAGCGGTCTTGTGGATAGTTCTCCGGTTCGGGTCTGAATGAAAGTGAATACAGACGCACCTTTCTTAAGAATAAGTAGTGCAGAGCCGGGTTCATGATTGCGGATTGCGCAGACTGACTTCTCCTAATGGCATATAGAAACGTGGTAGAGGAGGTTAGCTCAGGGAAGGAAGCTAAGCACAGAGAGCAGAGCTAAGTAAGGGCGAGCTACAACAAACACAAAGGAAAGGTCCGCTTCAGGATCATTTGAATAATGTGAAGATACAGACGACTAAAGCCGAATCATAATATTCCGCTGAAGCAGAAACGATAGGATCGTAAGAAGAAAAAGGCTATACGCGAATACCCCGAAATGAAAATCCCTTGAGCGTGGCTCTATCCCCCCTTTTATTTTGGTCGATCTCTCTTGAACTGCACGCAGCTTTTCCCTAACTAGAAGTCCTCCTATAAGTAGTCCACTGAGAGTAGGCCAGAAAAAGCAGTGACATCACCACATTCTTTCCACTTAGACTTGCACAGTCGAGTACCGAGCCTCAACTACTATGGAAGCTGCTCGTACCAACTTACCTGCACCAGCCCACCTGTCATAATCGAGCTTTACTTATTTGCCTTATCCCGGGGAGGCAACACGGACGGACTCCAAAGAGCAAGGCCCAGTATCAAGAACAGTATGTATCTCCCTACTCATAGACGACTTCTCTTTCGTTCTCCCCAGGCAACGCTTTGGAGCAACAATCCGGGTTCACCCACAGCACTTGCCTTTTCAACCGTCGTTAGATTGGAGTTTGATTTTCATTCCCAACCAACCTTGACTTAAGCCCTTACGCGACACCTTATTAGGCCCTCACCTGGAACCGGGGGGCACCTCCAAATGGAGAGATGAATTGATATATTGATTGAATCCGTCGGGACTGACGGGGCTCGAACCCGCAGCTTCCGCCTTGACAGGGCGGTGCTCTAACCGATTGAA
>CAMAPF010000485.1:0-2500 GCA_945859915.1 Cuscuta epithymum | reverse complement strand
ACCTGGAAGAGGGGGTACATGTCAAGTATCGGCCTGGGATCATGTCTTCTTAGGCCTATTCTGGATGTATCTCCCTTATTGAGGAATATCAAAGTCTTGAAAAGCATTGAAACCTGACAGTATTTCGGTAGTCATTTTTCATTTCAGTTGTAAAATGCAGTCAGATGTTTGGGGCAGTATAAACGATCAAGGGGTAATAACTCATATCACGGGAGGAAACTTTTTATCTACTCATTCAGATACTTTTCAAGATTGGCGATTCCCGAAGAGGGGAAAACCATTAAAGGAAAGTGTACACAGAGAAGAAAACCATAAAGAAGGAAGGTTTCAGTTCGAGCCAAGCTTCCAGATCCACTCCCTTATGCATCAAGATCGTGTCCCCTCCTAAGATGCTCAAAGCCAGATATTCAAGTTATTCTACCAGGTTAGCCGCCGTTAGCTAAGATTGCAAACCCACAGCGGGTAGGTTCCAACCCTAAGATCCCAGGTGTATGCCATAATGGATCAAGTATTGAGTCAAGCGTAAAGATCCAACTTATGATCCCAAGCATCAAGCAAAAAGCCTAAGGGCACCAACTTCGTGAAGTACTACGTAAAAGAATGAAAATGAAAATGCATATACAAATGGAGATCTTTCTCGAACACTCCTGCGAGATCTTTAGCTCCTTCGACCCCGGCTAGCATTTGGACTCCTTCTATTATCGCTAACATTTCGCAAACACTGCGACAAAGGATCAAACATCCCCCCACCAGGCCTAAACGAGATATTGATTCGGAGATTGAAAGCTTTTTAGGTCTTGATCCCGTTCTTTTATTACCGAGAAGTCAGTCTTCAATAGTCCCTGACTTATAAGTCTTCTATTAGCTGCCAACGACCTACTCTATGGATCGCCCCTTCAGACTATAACAACTTCGGATTGGTGCAACTGCCAATCCATTAGTCCCTCAGAACTGGAACCTCTGGAGCCTACAGCTAAAGCTAAGCTAACGGGTTACCCTATTAGCCTAATCGGCAAGGGGAAGTCGTCGGAAATGCTACTTCCCAAAGAGAGACTTGAATCCTTGCGTGATATGAATAAGAATAAGGAAGAAGAGATGGGACCGGACACACATAAGTGGATAGAGAGCCAGGAAATGAATCGGTGAAGTTAGCCAAACCGCCTGCCAGCGGATAGTGTGAAGATTGAGTCCGACACGAGCCTTTTTAGTAAGTGAAAGAGTAAGCGGTGAAAAGAGAGAATAGACTTCCTCAACTAAAGCATCAGATGGCACAGCAACTGCTACTCTTTCATAAGCGGTGGATTCATTTCCTGTAGGATCCGATACAGTTACTAGAGCTGTCATGCCTACTTGTCCGAAGGTAAAGAAACTAGCAGTCTGATTTTCCGGTCGGCTGGATAGGAAGCTTTATTGCCCCCTCAAGGTCACTCCCTTCTTACCATTCCGCTCAGCAGGACCAAAGCAATTGAACTCGGAGACTTTCCTCGCTTTCAATCTGCCTTCCGGGTGCTAAGATGCGTAAATCCGCCTATCTGTACCCTTTTCCTCGCATAGAGAGCTCTAGTAGTTCTTGGTAGGAGGGAACTCAGACTGTAGATAAGGTTCATTGCTATTTGCTCTCCCGCTACGCTAGCACTTAAGAGACTCTCTTAGCCCAGAGTGATCCCCCACTACCTCCCAGACGTGGAGACACGTTTATCTCGTAAGCTCCTTACCGCTCCGTGGGGCTACCTTCACGTCACTTCCTTGAACTCGCTTAAGGAAATCCCAAGCTCCAAAATAAGCTCCTCGAAAAGAAAAACTACACAACCAAAAAAACCAATTCATTAGCTAAACTCACCCCTATTCACTTATGAAGCAACCGGGCTCGCCTCAACAAAACAAGAGAAGCTGCATCCCGTAGGGAAAGAGTCCCGTAGGCCCTTCGGGAAAGATAGCAGAAAGAGAACCGCTGCTTTGACTTGCCAGCTTTGCTTTGTCCAACCCCCCCTGCACCTATAACATAACTATACCCCACTTATCTTTCGAGGAAGTGAAAGACGGTGGAACTTGCTTTTCTTACTTGAATGAAGACAGCCAACCTTCTTTCTTCTCTTACGAGATTTATAGTTGAATGATAAAGATGTTAAGAATATACAAGATAAAGTCGTTTCCGGTACGAGACTAATTGCAGGACTATAGCTCGCATTCTTTCAGATTATGGAGTGATATCGGTACAGCAGGTGAACTTGAAGTGCCTAAGGCGTGGACGTGATCTTACTTTATAGGAGACAGTAGCTGAAGTATGAATTCCTCGATCAGTGGGAATCTTCTTTGTCTTAAGTGAACTCTTATTCATTTCATTCACATTAAGGTCACTTAGGTCCTGCTATACTTTTTTAGGTGACGATTGGGTTAGACTAGTTCTACGGAGAAGGCTAGAAGGGATATGTGAGACGCCGCGGGTGGCGACCACGGTTTCATCGTATTTTCATCGTATAAAGAAGAGGACTTCGTTCAA
>CAMAPF010000484.1:30000-32500 GCA_945859915.1 Cuscuta epithymum | reverse complement strand
CTCCAATGCCGCGGCCCAAATATCCAGTGCCGCGGCCTCACAGGGATCCATGGTGGGAACTGGCTTTGCTGAAAAACTTCTGGGTTGTGGGGCTACCTCTGCCGCGGCATCAACTGTGCCCACGCCGACTCCTAAACCACTGTTGAAAGAGGTTACCACCCCCGTGGAAACCTCGGATGAAAGCCTTGGGGAAACTAATGCCCAACCCGAGGACTCTATCTCTCTTGGGTCCAAGGACACTGAACCGGTGAAGAAAAGGTCTGAAGAGAAGGAGGCACCCAAGCAATGGAGTTCTTTATTCCGGGACAACCGTGCACCATCGCATGGACTTAAACTTGAATATTTTCCTCCCACCGGGGAGAAACTTGACTTCTCCCACCTTGCGGTTCCTACACTTGTTGAGATTTGGGGCTTTTGCCTTGTGGGCCACTTCTCCGGTAGGTTCCCCGGGCTCAAAGCTATATTTGCCATGACACAAAAATGGGGGGTCGAGGTTGATGTGAAACCCCATAAAAAAGGGTGGATTATTTTCAAGCTCAAGAGTGAAGAGGACCGATTGAAGGTCTTGGCCGAGGGACCTTATGTGCTCTATGGGAAGACGATGTCTCTTAAACCACTCCCCGAGGACTTCGCCTTTGATTGTGAGGAATTTCTAAAGGTCCCAATTTGGGTTAAATTCCCAAAATTGAACCCTAGACTTTGGCATGCTACCGAGATGGGAATGATTGCTTCCCAAGTAGGGGTGCCCATAACCACGGACAAGGTAACACAAGACATGCACTTTACTAATTTCGCTCGTGTTCTTATTGAGGTGGATGTCTCTAAACCCCCGGTGCTTCATTTTCCTATCATCCCCCCCTCGGGTAAGGAATATGAACAAAGGGTTGTCTATGAATCTTATCCGGAATATTGCTACCGGTGCAAGGAGTATGGCCACCACCCCTTTGCGGGCTGCCCCACAGTAGCTAAGGAGGCTTTGGAGGCTCATATGGCTGAAAAGGAGGTGGTAAAATCTGCACATATTCTCATGGACAAGGCTGAAGGTTTGGGCAATGATGGTGGAAAGGAATTGGCTGTTGTTGAACCTCCTTTTATCCAAGTAAACCACAGAAAAAATAAGAAGGTTTATGTGAAGAAAGGGCCGGTGGCAAGGGGGGCTGCTCCTAAGAGTCCTATGCCGCGGCCTATTCCTGAGAAAGGCATGGACATTCCTTCAACCTCGGCTGCTTTTGTGGATAAAGTAAACACAGGAGGGAAGAAAGCCCAAGCCCATAATTCTAAACCCATTGGTGCTACCAAAGGTGCCACGATTCCGAAGGAAATTAAACTGCCCCCCCTGGGGGAGAAGCCGAGGACTGATTTGAGGCCACCGAAGGATGCCCCAAAAGTTATGGCAATTACAAAGGATAAATTTGGAGGTGCTGTTAATGAAGACCTTCCTGAAGGTTATGTCATTCGCAACATGTATGAGATGGATTACAAGGATGTGGTAACAAGTATGTTCACTGCCGAGGATGGGAAGAGATATGCCACAGTGATCGAGCCTGATTTTCTTCCCAAGGATGAAGTGAAGGTAAAGGTTGGCGCAAACCTCGAACCTGTCCCTAATGATGATGAACCAGGCGTTTATTTCACACATGGTTGCCTTATGAAGCTCCCGGGAGTCAAACAAAAAGGGGACTGGTATGACTTCGACCCTACTGTTTTTCCTAACCATGTTCTCTCTTTCTTTGATAGAAATAGCAAAGAAAATAAGAGATACCACAAGGAATGGAAGCGTAGGATGCGAAGGAAGGAAGCTAAAACTGGAGAAACCGGGGGAGGAGGGACTGCCTCCGATGTGGACCTTACTTGATGATAAAAGTCCTCTCGTGGAATGTTAGAGGTTTGAATAAAACCTCGAAGCATATGTTAATCTCTAACTTTATTAAGGCGAATAACATTCACTTGTGTTGTTTTTTGGAGACCAAAATGAACCGGTTTAGTTTTAATAACTATGTTCTAAATAAATGGCCGGGTTGGGTTTTTAAGGAAAATTTTGATCTAATAAATGGTGGTCGCATGGCTGTTATGTGGAACCCCTTTTATGTTAATGTTTCTTTTGATGAAATTGATAGGCAACATATGCATGCTAAGTGTGTTTGTAGGATTACACAAACCACTTTTGTTGCTACCTTTGTTTATCCATTATATACGGTACTTGAGAGAAAATCCCTTTGGGATCACTTGACTTTGGTTGGAAATCACATCACAGACCCTTGGATGGTGTGTGGTGATTTCAACTGTATTTGTGCGCCTAATGAAAGGGTTGGTCCTACCCCCCCAACGGCGTATCTTATGCAGCACCTTATGGACTTTAAGGTCTCGGCCAGCCTTCACGATGCCCCCTCCACGGGAGAGTTCTTCACTTGGAACAAGGGCACATTATGGGCTAAACTGGACCGTGTGTTGATCAATGATGAATGGGCACTAAACAGTGTGGGGTGTAGGGTTCACTTCC
>CAMAPF010000482.1:0-24576 GCA_945859915.1 Cuscuta epithymum | reverse complement strand
GAGTCTAGCCATCAATCATGATTAACCCCTTCATCAATCCCAAATCCCTAATTAAACTACTCACAATTCATAATTGAAGAATCAACAGAATTGGGATGAATAGAAATAATTGTCATTAATTAAAAAGATAGAACTTACAAAGAATCCCTTAATCTTGAAGAACAAGGCTTGAAAAGCTCTCAAAAATCGAAATAGGGTTTATCTCTCTAAGCTCATCCCTCAAAAACAGGCAAAACAGGGGCTTATTTATAGAAAAATCCGAAAACGGGCCGAAAATCAGGCCGCGCGGTCGTCCGCACGTAGTGCGGGTCACCGCGCGGTCACGCGCGCGTTTTTTCCGTCTTCCGACTTTCGCTCCACCCGCGCGGTGTGCGGGCGCCGCACTATGCAACCGTGCGGGTACTTCTGGGGGCTATTTCTGGACCGCGCGATGTGCGGTTTCGGCCGCGCGGTGTGCGGTTTCGACCGCGCGGTGTGCGGTTTCGGCCGCACATAGTGCGGTTCAGACTTCTTAAATTCTTGCTCTCAGAATCACCCGCGGGGCGTGCGGAACCGCACCGCGGGGCGCGCGGATTGCTCTAGAACCGTTTTCTTGCTATTTTCTTTCTCGTTTGCTCCCGGATACTTCTTTAATCAATCCAAAGGCCGTTTCTTCATCAAATCTTCGCCGTGAACCTTCCGGTGGCCTCCAAAACTCTCAAATCTCTCTCGAATGTTCTCCAACTCTTCCCGATTGCTTCTCTAAGCACGATGTCGGTCTCTAACTTCTTCAAATCAACTCCAAATGCAATGAAACTCGATCCAACGCCTGCTAAACACAACTTGAGCCAAAATTGAGACTTGCAACGCCTTAAAGCCAGGAAAACCATCAAAATCCGACCCGGACACGCATCAAATGCGTGTCTAAATACGGACTTATCAATGGCTTTGTCAGGAAAGTCTCTTTGGCGAAGCAGCGGGCAGAGAATCAGCTTCTGGCAGGTGTGTAAGACCGGCGAGCAAGTTAATCGGGGCTTCCTTGTTCAGGTTTTTGTAAACGCAGGTATGACAGGGAGTTTGATCAACAAGTAGCGGGATGAGGGAGAAGATGAACAAGAAGCGGGATGAGGGAGAAGATGAACAAGAAGCGGGATGAGGGAGAAGATGCAGTACTATTGGTCCGACCTCCTCCTGAACCGCCGCCACAGAGTGCACATAAGGCTAGGGTTGTAGGCTCTTTAGGGTGTTTGAGCATTTATTTATTTTGATTGTCTGGCTTTTGTAGTTTACTTTCAGATTTTTATTTTATTCAACTGTAAGAATGTGGATTTGGATGTGGGTGATGAAAGGAATGGGGTAACCGTCTATGGTTTAGTTGTGCCCGTTAAGAGTTCATCGAGTTATATTGCTTTTGTTGAGGTGATTAACTCCGAGTCTGGCTTGAGGGACGACGATTGTCATAATTATTTTTGTCGGATTACCTACTATCTGAATGATGTGTTATCAATTTAAGCTCATTTCTTCCAAAATAAAACAATATCTGCAACATTTTGAAGGTTAAATATGCCATTATGACCATACAATCTTACATGCTAAAATAAATTTATAATAAATAGAATATTACCCGAAATAAGACTAAAAATGTTTGAAAAATCCAAAATAATACTGTCATGTTTTTATTTCCAAAATAAAATTAATTACTTACATGTTTTGGCAGTACCAGACTTCAAACATGGCAGTATTTTCCAAACTTGGCAGTAATTACTCCTATTTTGGGAATAAAAAACATGATGGTCCTGTTTTGGAATTTTCAAACGGTTTTAGTCCTATTTCTGGAACTTTCCCATTTATAAAGGTAACAACTAGCGTACCTTTACACTAGGAGCTGAATAGATTTTAAAAGATCAATTAATATTGAAATTCGAGGGTTCTACGAGATTTGTGGTGGATTGTTTTTGTGTATAGAAATCAATCAAAATCTATTAAAATTCATTGAAATAAGTAGCAATAGAAATCTATGGAATGTTTGAGGACATCATTATTTTCATGGATTCCACAGAAATCCAAATCGGGGTCACCTGAATTCTGACGGATTTCTGAACTCCATTAAAATTCTCCATAATCCAAATATAGGACACCACCTTAGGGGTACCCTACATAATACAAATGGTCCATTAAATTTCCACCTTGTGTTCCAAATCTAGTACTCTCTCCGTCCCATTAGAAGGTTCTCACTTTCCTTTTTTGGACGTCCCATATAAAGATTCTCATTTCCATTAGATATTAAAAATAATACATTTATAATCTCACAGTTATCAATACTAACTACATTATAATATATAACTATTAAAATTATTTCTTAAAATATACTCAACGTACTTTATTTAATTATTACCTGATTAATCGTGCCGTTTTGCTATGAGAACCTTCCAACGGGAACCGAAGTAGTATGCTTGTTTTCTTTAAAAAAGGTCACATCCTCCGTCGGTCTCTCTCTTCTTAACTTTTTCCGTTTCTTTATCCGTGATTGTGTCGTTCTCATCATCAACTGTGGCTATGGCGATTGTCGCTTTAGACAACACATAATGGGTTAAATCAGTGGCGGAGCCAGGAATGTCAAGTTACAGGGGCCGGGGCTTAAGGAATTTATATAGCCGGGGCCAATACTTAAATTTTCACTATATTTTTTACTACTTATAATATTTTTTACTATATTTATACATCAAAAAAAAATTCTTGCAGGGGCCACGGCCACCGCCAGCCACCCCCTTTCTCCACCCCTGGGTTAAATAATTGGCTAACACAAGGAAATACTATTGCCGATCGTTTTGACAGTGGGGATATAGGGTTTCATAGCTTCCACTAGGATTCTGGAGATTTCAATGCCCACTTTGCCCAGTCGTAGAAAGTATGTGTACAGATATCATCTTCACAGTCCATCGATCTATTCTGGAATTGTTCCTAATGGGATGTCCTGGGCAACTCTTTACTCGTGCATCAGCCATCAGGTAAAAGTTTCGCACTTAACAGGGAGGAATCTCTATGGGAGAAATCATATACGTAGTATGTGTGTGCTATTTGCCCTTCATACAGTAGGTCCTAATTGTGAACTAATGCTATTTTTTTTATTTTCTTATTTCAAAAAAAAAATGCTTTCAATAAAATGTATATTTTATTCAGAAAATATCTGACATCTAGTCGATCTGACATCATGTTCTCTACATGCCTCTTTGCTCGATTTCAACCAAACCCGAATGAGTCTCATCTACTGGCTATTAAACTGAATCTTTAAATACATAAAGGGAACACTCAATTTGAGCCTTTGGTATCCTAAAGAGTCTGATTTTGATTTATTTGCATTTACTGAAAAATGGATAGAAAAAACACCTTTGGTAGTGCCCAATTATTGGGATAGAAACATGTCTGTTGGTTCTCTAAGAGACAAAATTGGGTGTTTACATCTACGGCCGAGACAAAATATGTCGCCACCGCTAGCCGTCGTTCACAAGTATTATGGATTAGGACTCAACTTTACGCGACTTTTGAATTTTAATTACTTTGATCATATTCCTATATACAGTGACTTGGAATGTGAGATTGCTATCTCATGCAACCCAGTTCATCATATCATTCTGTCACTAAGTACATTGACTTGAGGTTTCACTTCAATAAAGATCATGTGGACCTATACTTTGTGTGCACCGAGCTACAACCGACTGAGGGATTTATTCACAAAGGCTCTGGATGAGAATAGATTTCAGTTCCTGATTTTTAAATTGGGAATGCTTAATTTTGACACTTAATATTTGCACAAGTGTGGGGAGAGTAATTTAGAGCCCATTTGGTAGCACGAGAATCAGCTGATTTGGCTGATTCTGTTGAATTTTATGAAGTTCTTGTTGGAAATATGCCCTAGGACAATCATAGTTTATGATTTATCAATGAATATTTAATGCTCATTAATTAATAAAGTCACAAACTCATTTTATGTTAATAATTATTGTAATTTTCTTTATTAATATTTAGTCCTTGAATATTATGTTTAGTAGCTAATTAAGTATGTGACTTAATTGTGGAATGCTACACTTTAAAATAAGTATAATATTCTAATTGTCTCTGGTCTAATATTATTAATTCGAGACATTAATAATTAATAGACCAGTATGTGGATTAAATGATGGCTATATTCCACTAGTCATGGGTATTGAGATATCTAGTTAATAACATAGATGCTTGTTACTGAACAAGTTCATTGGACAGACCCAACTTGAGGACACTGTTAGGTTATATGTCATCAGTATTGTCCTCAATAATGATGATGTACTATATTCTTATACTTGAGATAATAATGATTACTTGCATGGGAATTAATATGTATTAACACCATTAAATGTTATCTTTAAATGAGTAATTATAAAGGTGGTGATTGTACATATTATCAACATAGTTTTTGTCACTCTTGTATAGCGAAAGAAATATATCTATTGGGCCGCTTGACAAGTAAGATTAATTAGCATGGACATGCTCAAATGAGGTGTCATTTGTTCAAAATTAATCTTACTTGGTGATCAAGAAATATTAATTGAGAATAACAGGGATGGCAGGACCTAACCTTGTCTCAATTAAGATATCATTTGACAAAAGAGAAAAATTAGCACAAATTAATCATTAAAAGGTTATGTCAGATTTAATTGACATTTATATAATTTGGATAGTCATAATGCCTTTCTAGTCCATTGCCAATAATATATAAACCTACATGGTCACACACCTAAGTGATTTTGATCATTAATGTTTGTTAATAACATTAAAATAACTTGATTAGCCCAATTCGAAATAGGTTTTCGTATGGTATTGGGCTAGGGCCTCCATGAGAGTTTTATTAACAATAAAACTTCTTCTTTCCTCCTCTTATAAATAGGACCATGTAGACCCACAAATTTTAAGAGTTAAAATTCACATCTTAAAACCTAGAGAGAGAGAGAGAGAAGAGAACGCTAGCACGTTCCCTGCGGCCAATCCAGTCACGTGTGTGTGGATACCTGTAGAGCTCGAGATCGTTTTCTCAGACTGTCTGACATCCTTGATTTAATATTGCTATGTAAGTCTCACTTATGTCTTGTAATTTCGTTTATAAGTGGTTAGGATTTGTGTTTTGCCTCAATAGCGGAGCAGTGAGCTGGAAGAGTTCTAAAGAAGACACGGTGGCTGATTTTACAACAGAAGTTGGACCGATGCGGTCCATGGGCCGATGCGGCCCCAGAAGTCCAGTGTGTTCTTTCTGGGTCGATTGAGTTTCTGGCCGATGCGGACCCACTGGCCGAAGGGGACCACGTGGGTGTTCTTCTGGTCATTGTTGTCTTGACTATGGGGGCCATGGGGTCCAGGCCCATATACTCTATCAGGAGTCCCCCACTCTCTGAGCTGAGGCGAAGCCGAAGCGAAAGGGAGTACTTGTTCCTTTCTGGCTGGCCGTTGCGTGAGCTCGAGGTGCTCGGTGGACGAAGAGGTTCTGCTTTGGTTTTGGATGAAGCGGCTTCCTCATTCGATGTAGGCGAAGCGCGCTTGAGGATTTATAACCTCGCTGCAGGCCGATGCGCTCCCTGTGCAGGTATTTTGAGGACGAGGCAATGTGCTTCCACTTTCCCGCAGATGTGGTGAATTCTGATGGAAAACTGGACTGTTCCTTTATCATTTGTTGGGCCGAAGAGCTCTCTTCGTAATTCTTGGCCGCAGCGGTGACCTTGTTTTATGAAGTGAAGATGATTGGTTCCGTCTGTGGACGATGCGAGCCGCACACATTTGATTTGCCATGCGGCCGAAGTGTTTTTGGATTTGTGGGTGCATGCTTTGGTGAGCCGACGCAGTCCCCCAGTTGTACGTAGCCGTTGCGCGCTGGATTTTTGGGCTCTTTAGCCGATGCGATCCGCAATGCTATTGAGGTGAATTGTTTGTTTTTGGTTATTGGTGAGCCGTACCGAATCCTCTGTGTGTTGAGGCCGTTGCGCTCCAATTTATGCTGTTTCCCTATCTTGTAGCCGATGCAGTCCCCCCAGTCCCCCACTCCTTTGGCTGAAGAGCATTTGAGGCACAAAGGAGTCCTGGTGTCCCCAAAACGATACGATACATTTGCGCTAGGCGTGAGTCCAACCCTTAGGCGAACCTGTCCAAGGTAACCCTGTGGGAGAACCCTTGGACGAAGGCCGCAATACCGGGGTCATCATCAAACGATGTGCGCGTAAGTAGCCGTAGCGATGCTTGTGATTCTTTGGGACACTTTGGGGCCATAGAGCGTTTTGGACGATGCGGCCATCCCTTTTGGTAAGTTGGGCCGCAGCGAGTTTTTCCTTGCTTTTGAGTGAGTAGGCCGATGCTCATCCTAGTTTTGGGGCTTGTTGGGCCGTAGCGGTGGCCTTAGAGTGGAATGTAAAAAGACATGCGCTGATTGGTCCTAAGAGAGGTGCCGTTGAGGTGGCCAATTGGAGGTTGCCACGTGTAGTGACCGTTGGAGGGGATGCCTATAAATACCCCCAACTCCGAAGCCGCTTCCTCATTTGCATTTGCTAAGTGTCGAATTGCTGCTGAGATTTCTAGAGAGAGAAGCGCTTCCCAGAATCTTCAGGTGTTCAAGTGTTCTTCAAAACTTCAAGGTTAGGTTCTTGTAACTGTTTCTTCATTTTCCCTTATACTTTGCTTCCTAGGGGGTTAGATCTGGTGTTTGTAGGAAAACCACTTTGATCCGAGAACCGCCCTTAGGAATAGGTGTAGGTGTTATGCCGTTCTCTAACGGCCGTAGCGTTCCCTCCCCCATTGATTTGACAGCTTCTTTGGACGAGTCGGATTGGCCCTTTGACGAGGACGATACGTCCCCTGGAGTTGATCTGCGGTTGATTGAGGCCTTCGAGATCGAAATGGAAAATACAGCCGACTATCGCACTTCCGTAGATGAGGAGAGAATGAGTGCCGATGCGGGAGCGCATCATTCTGGTGAAGACGAGGCGATATCTAGCTCGCCTCTGAGAGGGGATGAGGCATCCTCTTCTGCTAACATTCCTTGCCCTCCGCCGATATCGTCCGTAGCGGGGGAAGGCCCCTCAGCTCCCAAGACGAAGAGACCGTATCGGCGAAAGCAGCGTAACGGAGTACCGCAGGGGCACTCATGGCTTGACCTCAGCAACTTGTATATCATTCGGCCGGAAGGGACCCTCGGCGAGTACCACGTTGCTCAGTTGTATGTGGGGTCGTATGGACGGGTGCGGGCGCCGAAGCTGACGGACCACGTGTTGAGTCCCCCTTTGGATTATTTTGGGATCTACCCGATGAGTTTTGCGAAGGGTCTGAGGTTCCCTCTCCATCCTTTCATCACTGAGTATTTGGATATGGTGGGTCTTCCGCCGGCGTTGTTGAGCCCAAACAGTTACTCCTTGATAGTTGGCTTCTTGATTCGATGCAAGGAGTTGGAATTTACGCCGACGACTGCACTCTTCATGAATTTATATCGGATAGGCCGAGGGAGCCACCATAATTGTGCCGGCTACGCAACCCTGCAGCAGGTGCCCAAGAGGAGGACCTTTACGGATCTTCCTTCGTCTATCCATGACTGGAAGGCGAAGTTTGTCTTTGTTACTTTGGGACGAGGCGGGTTCTTCTCCTCTGTGGGTCACGACGGCCTTTTTGAGTTGCACAACCCTCCCTGGAACGCTGAAATTAGCCGGCAAGTGGAAGCCTTTCTCAAGGGTGGGCCTAGGAGTATAAAGACGTACGTCACGGAATATAAGATGGCCGCCCTTGGCTTTGTGAGGTACTATTGTCCTGGTGATGTGGACGACGGCTTCTGGCCGAGGATCACTGGTTCTTATGAGCAAGCCGATGGGCCCCGTCTCGGTGTTCCCGCTGAAGCCGAAGGTTGTCCTTCGTCTTCTTACCTTTCCTGTAGTGTGTTTACTCTTTGTTTTTTGCTGACGTTCATTTGTCTTGTGCAGGTTTTGAGATGGATCGTATGTCTTTCATGGCAAGGGCCGCCAAGAAGGCCGATGCGGAACTGAAGGCCGCTCAGGCTGCTGAGAAGGCAAAAACATCTGCTGGCGGTTCCCAAGGAGGGGGTGAGGCCGTCAAGAAACCTGCTCCCAAGAAGAAGAGAGGGGCCGATGAAGGCCAGAAAACTTTGGCCGAGGCGGGACTGAAGCCGAGCCAGGCCTCAAAGAAGACAAAGAGAGTTCCCTCAAGTGACGAGGCCGGCGCTCCCTCTTCTCAAGCCGCTGTGGATACCCAGCCGACCGTTGTCCCTCCTCTGCATGATCCACCGTCATCGTCTTTGGTGGCTTCGGCTTCCCGAGTGGCTCCCTCCACTGCCGCTGCTGCCCGTTTGGAGGAGGCCGTTGCAAAGGGGACGTACGAGGTGACAGTGCGTTACCCGATGAAGGGCGGTCTCTTTAACGAGACCGTCAGTGGTGACGACGTGCTTGCTCAGGCTATGCCTGAGTATGACCGGCAGTACCTCAGCCGGAAGGGCAAGCACGTCCACCTGTATGATGGGGGTTTGGACTATGTCGTCCAGGTAAGATGCTTCCCTTTACTTTGTGGCTTGGTTTTCATTTTCATCTCTGATCTTGCTTTGCTTCGTCCAGGGTGCATTGATGCTGAGGGAGCAGCATTGGAGGCAGGAGGCCGAGATTGAACGGCTTAAGAAAGTGGAGGCTAAGGCTCTCTCAGCTGATGAGGCCCTCCAAGATTTGAGGGACAAAGCCAAGGTCGCGGAGGACGAAATGAAGCTTCTTCAGATTCGGCTTGATGAGGCCGAAGCAGCCCGGAAGAAGGCCGACGAAGCTGCCGAGGTGGCTATGAAAAGGGCCGAGGAGGCTGAGAGGCTTAGGGCTGAGGCCGAAAAGGCTTCTGAGAAGGCCGTAGCCGACTTCATGGCCGAGGGATGGAAAGCCGAAAACCAGCTTCCTTTCTGCTATAAGGTGGTTGCTGAGAGACTCGAAAATTGGACGACGAAAGATCCCTCCGGCCAAGATTTCTGGATGGACGAGATGAAGGCCTATTATGATTGCGGCTAGTACAGGATGCAGAGGCTTATTTATAGGAAGCTTCGCCGTCGCTTCCGGAAGATGAGGCCGAGAGGTTTGAGTCTCCCTCGGCGAATGAAGAATCCTGATGAGGATATGATGATGGTCCCAGATAGGGTAAAAGTCTAGAGGGGGGGTGAATAGACTTTTAAATCTTTTTCAACTTTATGATGTTTTCCCTCTAAAAAGGTTGATCTATAATCTTTTGAGAGATTAATAGATGCACAGCGGAAGTCTTTACCCTTTATGTGATAAGTGTTTGACCACTTTCTAATTTGGGAAGATTGGACTTTGAACAGTGAGCAGTTGGCTTGGCAGTTGCCTGGATGGCAGGAAACTGCTGAGGCAACTGCTAGTGGAAAACAGGAGTTTGAAACAGATAATTATATGGCCTTGTGCAGAATGATGAGGACTTTATGAATATGTGTAGAGCTAAAGAGAATAAGAAGTTTAGCCTGAGCAGAGGTCTGAGCAGTTGGGTAGACCCAGGGAACTGCTAAGCCGTCTGCTGTCTATGAAAGGAGTATTTCTGAGAACTGGCAAGCCAAACCTTTTAGCAGTGGTATTCCAAAGCTCGTGTGAAACAGATGTCTCAAAGAAAAGTGAGTTATTAAGCAGTAGGATAAGCAGTAGAGTCAATTAAGACTACTGCTTAGGATGCTGCTGGCAAACTACGATCCTTTTAGTGAGAAGTGTTGGGTGTGAGCTCTGCTGAGTGAAAGTAAATCAACACACGATATATCCTGGTTCAGAGGTGGTGTAATCCTCCTACATCCAGTCCCACCCTCTTTCAGATGGATTTCACTAAAGTATTCAGCCCAATACACTTAGTGCCAATCTAGCCTTTACAACACTTAGGCCTAGATTGAAGGTTTTTCACAATGAGTATAACACCACTCAAAGTTACTCAGTCCTTAGACTTTTCTCAATCGATCCAGTGGGGATCAAAAGGTACTCTATCTATCTAACCACACTTTAGGATCCGAACAACTGTTCTCCTAAGTGTTTACAACCACTTGTGAAATGTTACAAGAAAGTTCTAACCTCCAACTATGAACTAAGCTCTAAAAATGTAAAAGTATTGATCTAATCTAAGAGCTTAGTGAAGCATGAGGCTAAGCAGAGAGTAAAGTTGAGTTTGCACTTTCTCTTTTGCTAGATATCTCGTATATGCTTTGATGAAATTATTTCTCTACTTAGGATGCTCAAGCTTGTTTTTGAACTCATGCTTCTGCCTATATTTATAGGCCTTCATGGTTGATTAATCTCATCCGTTGGTTGAGATGGATTAATCTTGTGCGTTTGAGGGTCTGGCTAGGACGAATTGTACATTCGTCTTCTTGTGCAGGAGCTTTTAATCTTTTTGTTTTCTGTCTTGAATGATTGGGCTGCGGTATGGGTGTGTCTTCAGCCGCTGCAGCTTCACTCCAAGAGGACGTCCCATGCTGTAGGACCAGTACTTGATCCGGTATTAAATGCCGGTCAAGTTTTGTCTTCAATTATATACATTCAATGTATATATTTATGTGACATTTAATTTTTGTGTGCTAAATAGAATTATACTGGTAGGATTTAAATATCCTTTTAAGGTAAAAGAATTTTTACCTTATTGCATTTTGACTTTCCAGTGTAATTTTGTTTAGTTCCAAAAATTTTACATTTATTTTGTCACTAAATTTCGAATTCAATTAAGACACAATGTACTAGAATAGAGTGTAGTGGCATCATCAAAATCTATCAAAATTGGGTACTAACAATTTCCCCCTTTTTGATGATGCCAAAACTATACAACACAAGAAACAAATGTTTTTATTGATTTTTATTGAGACTAGTGTACATTGGTCTACAGTCTAAAGTACAATAGTTTTTAGTCACTTTCGGACTTTTCTTGAAGTCTGCTTTTGTTGATTTCTTCCAGCTTTTTCTTGGCTTCTTCTGCTTTCCTTTTTCTGATCTCTGCTTCTTCTTGGAGCAGCTTGTTCTTCCTTCTTGTTGCAGCTGCTTTTCTTGCTGCTGCTGATCTGGAGGAAGAGGGACCTGCTTGAGTTGTCCTTTCCCCCTTTTTGGCATCATCAGCAGGGGTCTCACTCTCTTTGAAGAGTGCTTCTATTTCTGGGTCAGAGTCAGGATCTTCAATTTGCCTCCTTGATGGATCCAGACCATATACTTCAATGGACAGAGCCTTGATATGATTATTGATGTCCAAAAGATCTGTTTTGACTTCATCTTTGACCTCATTCTCTAATCTTTGAAGCCTGTCCTGTGTAGCTACTAAGCTCTGACCTAGTTTCTGAAAGTCAAACCCTTGCTTCCAAAAGGTGTCCTGAGTAGCCTTTTGAAGAACTTGAAAGTTGCGAGCAACGTCTTTAGTGAGCTGTTCATAGGCTCTAGCATGAGCCTGCTGGTCCATAAGGAATTTTTGAGAGAGCTTGAACATGGCAGGGAACTCCTCATTCCTTAGTTTCAGGAGGTACTCTTCATGTTCTTGAACCTGTTTAAGAGCCTGATGGAGGGTAGGTGGAGGAGAAGGTAGGGAAGGTACCTGATCAGATGGTCCTGCTACAGTTGGCTGATCTTTTTGTTGCCTTTGAAGTTCTAGTATCTGTCTTTCGAGATCCTCATTTCGGGCTTTGAGTGCATCAAGCTCCTGCTTGATCTCTGTATGAAGAGCTGACTGCTGGGAGGTTCTTGTTTTGAGAAGAGCTCTTTGCTCAGCATTGAATACTTGTTGGATCATGGTGTCTTTTCGTATATGACTGTGGATTTCTCCAAATCTGATGTCCAACCTTTCCTCTAGCTGCTTTTTCATCTTGATCAGTCTTTTGTGTAATCTGACCTCAGCGCGGCTGATAAATGTAGTTGTAGCCCTTCTCTCTCTGATGAAGACATCTGCCAAGGTAGCATTGTCATTTTCTTCATCCTCGGTTTCAAGAATGAACGTGGGAGAGTGCTGTTCGATGTTTTGAGTAGATGCCTGTGAATGTGAGCTAGTCTGCTGCTCGAGATCTGGTATTGGAGTAGACTCTTGTAGTGGAATATTGTCAGGTTGCTGCTCAGTGGTCTGCTGTGCTTCTTCCTCCATTACTTTAGAGGATTCTCCACCTCCTCTAGTCTCAAATTTAGATTTTTCTAGAACCATTTGAAGTTCTTTATCACCAGAAGAGGAAGAGGAGATGATTTGTTTACCTCTATTCTTTGAGAAGCCATGTGGCACATGATTGTTGTCATCATCATCAGCGGGATCATCATCATTGGCATCCGTGGAGTGATCTTCTTGTGTCTGATCAGTCATCTCTTTCTTCTTTGAGATATAGATCAGATGAATCTGGTGGAGATTTGTTGCCTTTGCGATGTCTTCGGTGCCAAGCCAGGTTAGAGCAAAGTATTCTTCACGTATGAATTTTGATAGGGTACTGGCTTGGTGGAGAATTTTGGAGAGTTTCCATTCTCTCCAAGCTTTCACTCTACACCAGTCAGCCTCTAATCTTTCCAGTGGAGTGAGTGAGTGTTCTGCTGGTGAAGGTGGAGCCTCCTGTTCTTCTTGCTGAGTTGTCATCTCTTGAAGATGTGTTGCAAGTGGAGTTGCAGATATAGCAATACCGGAAGAGGAAGTAGCCTGCTGCTCTTCGCTTGGTTTGGAGCCTCCACTTTCTTCATGAATAGTGGGTAGTGAGGAGGCAGCTGCTTCCAATTCGGTTTGTAGATTCCTTGTTGATGTTGTGGGAATCTCTTTTCTTGACTTCTTTGATTGAGCTTCTTGATCTTCTGATCGGAGCCTCTTCAGTGATTGGGTTTTGATTCTTTTGAATTCAGTTTGGATGGGTTCATTGGAAAGAAAGGTGTCTTCACCCTTAGGAAGTTCTGGGGCTCCTTGATTAGATTTGAGAGAGAGAAATTTTCTCCAGTTAGTTGCTTCTTTGATGTTGCTTCGAGCTCCCTTCCTCCTTAGAATTTCTCCAATGAGAAAACCATATCCTAGGTTGGGCATGGTGTTGTTTGCTCTTTCATGGTATTTCTTCACATATGCCAGTAGATTGTTGAAGACGTATCTTGCCCAGTTGAAAGGTGTTCCAGAGATGATTGCAGCCAATGGAGTTGCTCTCTTCTTGTTGATTTCATCAAGTGCTGTATTCTTGGAGTCAATGCACTTGTAGAGTATGCTTAGCAGAAGAGCATACTCATGCACCATTTTGTTGGTCTTGAGGTTGAGAGTTTGTGTGTTCTGTGCGCTGGGTATCAAGACCATTTCTTTGAACTCTTGTTCATTCAGTTCAAAGTCTTCAACTAATGGGGCTTCATCTCCGGGTAGTGAGAGCAGTTGTCTGATGTCTCCCTCTTCAATTTCTACGGGTCTGCCTTTTATCCAGGATTTGAGAGTTTCTTTGGTAGAGTTGAAATAGAACTCTGCAGCTACTTCAGGATAGAAACATGGATATGGGTAGGTTGCCATTTTGAGAAGACCTGTGGAGTCAAGTTTTCTCAGAAGAGCAGCCATCAGATCACTGTTGTTGGCTTTCTTCATGATGATGGAAGTGTCTAGGATGGAGCCGGTGAAGACCTTTTTGGAGATGTGTTGAAGGGATGCCATTCTTGATGAGTAGAGTGAAGTATTTGAGAAGGATAGGATGCAGGTTGAGAGCTTTTGAGAGTGATTGAGGATTTTTTAGAAAGAGGATTGAGAGAGATTGCAAAGTAAAAGTGTAAAGGAATTGTACGGAGGAGATATTTATTCTCTATCGGAAACTAGCCGTTGGAATGTAGCCGTTGGAAAATGCGGCTGGTTCCTTTTAGCATTTATTGAGTTCATACTGGTAGCAGGGGGCTCTGGCTTGGGTAAATTTGATGTTTTCTGAAGGCATGACTTACCGCTTTGAAATCCTTGATATAAGGAGATGAAGATGATATATGCCATGAGCTGAAATTTCATGTATGTTGACCAGAAAGTGAGCCAACTGCTGTCCTAAGAAAGGCTTCTGCTCCTGAGGCAGACATCTGCTGGCAGACATCTGTTCGAATTTGTGAACTAGTGTCTTTACCTCCATTATTCTTCCCTTGTTCCAAGCTTGTACTCTTCTTTGTGAAAGTATTAATTCAATTCCTCTTGTTACACATGTAGCAGTGGTCTATTTGGTCACTTGCCTGCTGACCCTACTGCTGTCTTGAGTAGTCACCTGCTGAGCCTACTTCTTGTATTTTGATTCCCTCTTTCTTTTGAAAGTCTGAGATAGACCTTCTTGGACCTTGATGCTTCATTCCTTTTGGATTGTGAGTAGCCTGAGATGGCTACCCCTGTTAGTTCCCCCTCAACAGGTGGCTAGGAATTCACCCTTGATTATGGAATTTGGTTCCCCCTGAACCGATGCAGGGTTATTCCTTCGCTTGTTCTAGATTATCTAACATTCCAAGCTCTTGCCTTAGTTGGTTGAATCTAGCTTCATTCAATGGTTTGGTGAAGATGTCAGCCAACTGTTTTTCCGTGGGGATGTATTCAAGCTTGATGGTTTTCTTCTCAACATGCTCTCTGATAAAGTGATGCCTGATCTCAATGTGCTTGGTTCTTGAATGAAAGACAGGATTATGAGTGATAGCAATAGCACTAGTGTTATCACACAGTATGCTAATCTCTTTTGTTTCTTCTCCATAATCCTTCAATTGCTGTTTCATCCATAGTATTTGAGCACAGCAGCTGCCTGCAGCTATGTATTCAGCTTCAGCAGTGCTAGTAGCAATTGAGTTTTGTTTCTTGCTGAACCAAGAGACAAGTCTTCCACCAATTAATTGACAAGTTCCTGAGGTGCTTTTTCTATCAATTTTGCATCCGGCAAAGTCAGAGTCTGAATAACCATAGAGTTCAAAACCTCCATTTGTTGGGTACCATAATCCAGAGTTAGGATTGCCTTTTAGATACCTCAAAATCTTCTTAGCAGCTAGAAGATGGCTTTCCTTAGGTTTTGATTGAAACCTTGCACATATACCCACTGAGTAGGAGATATCTGGCCTACTAGTGGTGAGATATAACAAGGAGCCAATCAGACCTCTGTAAAGTGTAGGATCAACATCTTTCCCATCAACATCCTGACTTAGACTTTGGGATGTATTCATGGGTATTTTCACAGTGGACTTGTTTTCAACTTTGAACTTTTTCATGATATCTCTCGTATATTTTGCTTGGTTGATGAAGATACCTTGAGGAGTTTGCTTCACTTGTAGTCCTAAGAAATAGTTCAGCTCTCCCATCATGCTCATTTCAAATTTGCCTTGCATGAGAGTTGAAAATTTCTCACATAATCCTTGGTTTGAGCTTCCAAAAATTATGTCATCAACATAGATTTGAACAAGCAATACGTGGGGACCTTCTTCAATTTTGAATAAAGTCTTGTCTACTTTGCCCTTAGTGAATCCATTATTCACTAAGTAATCAGAGAGAGTGTCATACCATGCTCTTGGGGCTTGCTTGAGTCCATAAAGAGCTTTATGCAGTTTGTAGACTAGATCCTTCTCTCTGTTGACTTCAAATCCAGGAGGTTGCTCCACATAGACCTCCTCTTCTAGTAGACCATTTAGGAATGCACTTTTTACGTCCATTTGATAGACAGTGAATTGCTTATGGGCAGCATAAGCCAAGAAAATTCTTATAGCCTCAAGTCTGGCAACCGGAGCAAAGGTTTCATCAAAATCTATTCCTTCTTCCTGGCAGTAGCCTTTGGCTACTAGTCTTGCCTTGTTCTTGATAATTGTGCCTTCCTCATTCATCTTGTTTCTGAACACCCATTTGGTTCCTATCACATGTTGATGATAGGGTCTAGCCACAAGCTCCCACACATTGTTTCTTTCAAATTGGTTGAGTTCTTCTTGCATGGCTTGTATCCAGTCAGAGTCCAGTAGGGCTTCTTCAATTTTCTTGGGTTCAGATTGTGAGATGAAGCATGAGAACAGTGCTTCTCTTTGGATTGATGATCTGGTACGAACCCCTTCATGGATGTTTCCAATAATCTGTTGTGGTGGATGTTGATTCAGCCATCTAATATCAGATGTCTGATTAGAGTTAGTTTTCATTTGTTGGTTATCCTCCTCTTCTTCTTCACTATCCTCTGGTAGAATAGGATACTTAGGAGTTTCATGAAGGTCTGGAAGGATGTTTGTTGGTATGTCACCTGCTGGCAGCGGGCTGACAGTTGAGTCCACTGCTGGCTGTGGACTGACATTAGATTCAGCTATTTTTTCTCTATCATTTCCTGGAAGGCAGCTTGGAGCCTTTCCAGTGTCCTTCTTTGAGTTGGCTGACTCACCTTCTTCTTCTTTTGATTGAGCAGTGGGGTGATTTTCAAAAACCACATGGATTGATTCTTCTACCACCAGAGTTCTTTTGTTGAGGATTCGGAATGCCTTGCTTGTTGCTGAGTAGCCCAGGAAGATCCCTTCATCAGATTTGGGATCAAATGGCTTGAGATAGTCTTTTCCATTGTTTAGAATGAAGCATTTGGATCCAAACACACGGAAATGACTAACATTAGGCTTTCTTTCTTTCCATAGTTCATATGGAGTCTTTTTGTAAGTCTTATGAATGAGACTTCTATTCTGGGTGTAGCAAGCAGTGTTGATGGCTTCTGCCCAAAATCTTTTGGGTAAACCAGCTGCTTCTAAGATTGTCCTTCCGGCTTCCTTGAGTGTTCTATTCCTTCTTTCAGCAACACCATTTTGTTGAGGTGTTCTTGCTGCTGAGGTTTGGTGATGGATTCCATTTTCTTCACAGTACTGAATTATTATAGAATTAATAAATTCAGTACCTCTATCTGACCGGATCTTTTGAATTGAGAGGCTTTTCTCATTTTGGATTAGTCTCATCAATTCAGGAAGCTTCTTTTCTGTTTCATTCTTCTTCTTTAGGAATATGGTCCAAGTATATCTTGAGTAATCATCAACCACCACTAGAGTGTACCTTCTACCACTTAAACTTGTTGGCTCTACTGGTCCAAACAAGTCAAGGTGTAGTAGGCTTAAGGGCCTGGTTGATGATTCTACTTCCTTTGATTTGAATGATACCTTGGTTTGTTTTCCTTTTTGACAAGCATCACAGAGGTGGTCCCTTTTGAAGTTGATTTCAGGGAGTCCTTTCACCAATCCTCTTCTGGACAGTTTGTTGATTGTTTTGAAATTTAAATGGCTTAATTTGTTGTGCCATTCCCAACTCAAATTTGAATCTGCCTTTGTCACCAAGCAGATCCCTTCCTTTGCTGAGCTCCAATCAACAATGTACATGTCCTTCTTTCTTCTACCAGTGAGCACAATTTTGTCATTTTTGACATCTCTAATCAAGCAGATGTCTTTGGAGAATGTAACATTATAGCCATTGTCACAGAGCTGGCTTGTGCTTATGAGATTGAACTTTAATCCTTTAACATAGGATATGTTTTGGATTGTAAGTCCATTGATGGATAGGTCTCCAGCTCCTTTGGTTTCTCCTTGTTTTTCCACATTCCCAAAAGTCACTTTGGGTCCTTCTCTTGCCATATAGTTAAACAGGAGCCGCCTGCTGCCTGTCATGTGCCTGGAGCAGCCTGAATCTATGTACCATGTTTGTGAGTCAACTGCTCCAGCACCTTCCTGTATTCATTATTGTTGAGCAGTAGCCCACAAGTTAGTGGGCAACTTCCTTTGTACAAGTTTGGGCATCCATGCCCATCTAGAACCATTTAGTTCTAAGCAGATTGGTCTATAGCCATTTGAGGTGTTATAGTCATGGGGGATGGCTATGTATTTGTTAATCCTTTTCCTTCTTAAAATGGGAAATGGATTATTGGCTTTAGGAGGGCACTGCTTAGTGTTATGACTGTGGTTGGTCTTATTGGTTGGTTGCCAACGGGTCCTTGAGGTTTGATGGTTGGGAAGTTTTTGTTTATACAGGAATTTGGATTTTGATTTGGGAGCAGGCAGGTTCCTTCTTATGGGAACATTTTGAGAATGAGATTTTTGGTAGATTAGCTTTCTTGTATTTTGTTGGTGGCTTGTGGAGGGTGAGTTTTGAGTGAGTCTGGTAGGGGATACATATCCGAGGCCTCTTCTCTTCTTATTTAAAACAACTTCAGCAGTAGAGTCACTGGTTTTACTATCCATGCTGAAGTTATTCATTTTGTCTTTCAGCTCTTTGTTCTCTTCTTCTAAGACATTGTTTTTGGTTAAGGCATCTAGCAATCTTGTGTGAACAGCCTTACTGTCTTGTTTTAATTTATCATTTTCTGATCTTAAGAGAACATGATGATTTTGGACTTTTTGGAAATCTTGTAATAAAGATTCCAGAGTAATATTGGTTAATCCAGAATCACTAGAGCCATAGGAAGAGCAGGATGTTACCTCAACATCATTGTAGTGGTCTTTGGCCATTAGGCATTTAGGGGAGCTGCATTCATCATCTTTACTGAGCCATCTGCTGCTTTCTTCAGTGAGCCAGCTGCCGCCTTCTTCAGCCACCTGCCAGGATCCTAGGCATAGAAGTGCTTCCTCTGAGCTTTCAGATGAGGAGCTTTCATCACTTGAACTGCTTTCATCTTCAGATTGGGGTTCCTCCTTTTTCTTTTCACTTACAAAGGCTTGCCTCTTGCCTTTGAAGTCCTTCTTATAACCAGCTTTGGGACCAGTCCCCTGCTGCCCTTGATACTTCTGGGCTAAGGGCAGAGGGCATTCATTTTTGTAATGTCCTTGTTGTCTACAGTTGTAGCACAGGACAGTTTCCTCGTTGGTTTGAGGTCTCCCTTGTTTCCTGGGTGGTAGATTGTATGGTCTTTTTGGAGCAGTTCCCTCCTTTTTCATGAACCTTTTAAACTTCCTTACAAACATAGCGAACTGCTCGTCAGTAAGGAGGTTGTTGAGGGATTTTTCACTAGATCTTGACGGGCCAGGCTCAGAAACTAGAGCTAGTGTCTTGGATTCATCTTCCTTTTCTTCTTTGATCTCCTTCATTTCAAATTCATAGGCTTTGAGATCACTGAAGAGTTTGTCGGTTGACAAAGTTCTGAGATCTCTGCTATCTCTCATAGCAGTTACCTTCATGTCCCACTTTGATGGCAGGCCTCTCAAGACTTTAAGGGAAATTTCCTTTTGGGATAGATCTTTCCCTAGGTCTGAGACCTCTGCCACAATCTTCAAGAATCTGGACTCCATCTCATGGATAGATTCATTTGTCATCATTTTGAAATCCTCAAATTTCTTGAGGGCTATGGTTAGTTTGTTGTCTTTTTCCTGTTCATCCCCTGCTCCAATCTTTGTGAGCTCATCCCATACATCCTTTGCAGTTTCACATTTCCTGATTCTAGGAAATATGGATTCATCAACAGATTTAAAGAGAATATCTTTGGCAATGTTGTCAAGATTGTTTCTCTTCCTATCTTCAGTTGTCCATTCCATTTTGGGTTTTGGAATGTACACATCATCTGTCCCTTCTGTGGTTCTGGATGTGATGACCTTCATTATTTTGATAGGTCCATCAGTAATTACTTCAAGCATCTCATCATGTAAAGCACTGAGATGTGCTCTCATCCGTATTTTCCAGTCGTCAAATTTGTTCAAGTTGAATAGAAGATTTTTGGCTAACTGACTGTCCATTTCTAGAAAGTGTTTGGGAAGTAGAGTGGTTTGGATCTTTAGTTCAAATTAGTCAGAAACTGACTCTAAGAACACTTTGCTCTGATACCACTTGATGGTCCCAGATAGGGTAAAAGTCTAGAGGGGGGGTGAATAGACTTTTAAATCTTTTTCAACTTTATGATGTTTTCCCTCTAAAAAGGTTGATCTATAATCTTTTGAGAGATTAATAGATGCACAGCGGAAGTCTTTACCCTTTATGTGATAAGTGTTTGACCACTTTCTAATTTGGGAAGATTGGACTTTGAACAGTGAGCAGTTGGCTTGGCAGTTGCCTGGATGGCAGGAAACTGCTGAGGCAACTGCTAGTGGAAAACAGGAGTTTGAAACAGATAATTATATGGCCTTGTGCAGAATGATGAGGACTTTATGAATATGTGTAGAGCTAAAGAGAATAAGAAGTTTAGCCTGAGCAGAGGTCTGAGCAGTTGGGTAGACCCAGGGAACTGCTAAGCCGTCTGCTGTCTATAAAAGGAGTATTTCTGAGAACTGGCAAGCCAAACCTTTTAGCAGTGGTATTCCAAAGCTCGTGTGAAACAGATGTCTCAAAGAAAAGTGAGTTATTAAGCAGTAGGATAAGCAGTAGAGTCAATTAAGACTACTGCTTAGGATGCTGCTGGCAAACTACGATCCTTTTAGTGAGAAGTGTTGGGTGTGAGCTCTGCTGAGTGAAAGTAAATCAACACACGATATATCCTGGTTCAGAGGTGGTGTAATCCTCCTACATCCAGTCCCACCCTCTTTCAGATGGATTTCACTAAAGTATTCAGCCCAATACACTTAGTGCCAATCTAGCCTTTACAACACTTAGGCCTAGATTGAAGGTTTTTCACAATGAGTATAACACCACTCAAAGTTACTCAGTCCTTAGACTTTTCTCAATCGATCCAGTGGGGATCAAAAGGTACTCTATCTATCTAACCACACTTTAGGATCCGAACAACTGTTCTCCTAAGTGTTTACAACCACTTGTGAAATGTTACAAGAAAGTTCTAACCTCCAACTATGAACTAAGCTCTAAAAATGTAAAAGTATTGATCTAATCTAAGAGCTTAGTGAAGCATGAGGCTAAGCAGAGAGTAAAGTTGAGTTTGCACTTTCTCTTTTGCTAGATATCTCGTATATGCTTTGATGAAATTATTTCTCTACTTAGGATGCTCAAGCTTGTTTTTGAACTCATGCTTCTGCCTATATTTATAGGCCTTCATGGTTGATTAATCTCATCCGTTGGTTGAGATGGATTAATCTTGTGCGTTTGAGGGTCTGGCTAGGACGAATTGTACATTCGTCTTCTTGTGCAGGAGCTTTTAATCTTTTTGTTTTCTGTCTTGAATGATTGGGCTGTGGTATGGGTGTGTCTTCAGCCGCTGCAGCTTCACTCCAAGAGGACGTCCCATGCTGTAGGACCAGTACTTGATCCGGTATTAAATGCCGGTCAAGTTTTGTCTTCAATTATATACATTCAATGTATATATTTATGTGACATTTAATTTTTGTGTGCTAAATAGAATTATACTGGTAGGATTTAAATATCCTTTTAAGGTAAAAGAATTTTTACCTTATTGCATTTTGACTTTCCAGTGTAATTTTGTTTAGTTCCAAAAATTTTACATTTATTTTGTCACTAAATTTCGAATTCAATTAAGACACAATGTACTAGAATAGAGTGTAGTGGCATCATCAAAATCTATCAAAATTGGGTACTAACATATGAAGCTCCCCCCGTCGGAGAGGCAGCCTCCCATCCTCAGTTCGGACGAGGGGGAAGAGTCGTGGAGCGACATCGATGACTATCTGCTCGAAGGACCTGCTGACTCTAAGGCCGATGGAGATGATGACGCCGAAACCAATAGTGGTGACGGGGAGGACGCCGGCCAGAGCAAGGAGCAAGCCGATGAGGCATCGTAGTTTGTACTTAGCTTTGTATTAGATTTTGCAACTGTAGCACCGAAGTCCATGTAATGGCCGTAGTGCATGTAATGGCTGAAGCGCCCACCTTTTGTATCTTTGCATCCATTAATGACAATCTTTTTGTCACCATGATTCCCTCATCGTCTTTGTAGTTAAGTATTTTTGCTCTTGTAAAATTTTCTAAGTGTCAAGGCTGTGTTTCGAGAATGTTGGCGTCTCTTAGTTGAGACGTAGCGATCCCCTTCCCTTTATAGTCCTTAGGGACGATGCGTCTCATCATTAGTGAGCTTTGTTGTTTGAAATTCCCAAATGCCAGGGATTTGATCTTGAAGTGTTGAAGACGAAGCGATGCCCAGTAGTAGCGCATTATCTTCACGTCTGTGTGACTTTAGAAAATTCTCTTAAGTGTCAGCTTGCCTTGATGTAGGTGTTTTGCTCCGGTTTATCACTTGGTTCCTGCCACTTGTAGACGATGCGACATATCGTCCGAGTATGGTCTCATATGATTGAGCCGAAGCGATTCAATTTTATGATGTCATGGTTGAGGCCGAAGTGTATACCTCGTTGTTCCTGTTTGGTGATCCTGATATGTACTTAGCCGATTTTGAGGCTTGGTTTTTGTGGGGATTTTATTTTATGCTCGAGGCCGGCGAGTGCACGGTTCGTCGGCTTCCCTCTCTCTCTCTTTTTTTTTTTTTTTATTTTTATTTTTGGGTGGCCGAAGGGTTACTGTCCCTTCGTCCATGTGCGGTAGATTGTCCGCTACGCTTTTCGCGTGAATTAGTGCGAGGGAGTAAATACGCCCTCGGCTTGGTGTTGTCAGTGGCGCCTTTTTGGCCTTTCCACGTCTATCAGCGACGAGGGACCGGACTAGGTATCGTCTTTCAACGGCCGCCCTTTGTGGTCCTGAATGAAATTTTACTGACGGGTGGAGTTTTTGTAACCTCAGCCTTAATTCAGGCCTGTCGTCCTGCGGTTTCCGCACGGACGACGCGGTATGCTTCTCCATTTGAAGACGTCGGACCATGCACACAGGTCCTTCGTCCTGCATATCGCCGGCCGATTTGGGTGTTTCACCGCTTGTGCCGATACGATATTTAGGTGCGTTGTCTATGCAACGGCTTTGGAGGCGCGTTTGTGGATCGCAACGGACCTAGGTGCGTTGTTTATTGCAACGGCTTTGGGTGCGTTGTTTATTGCAACGACTTTAGATTGCGTTGTGTATTGCAACGGCTTTTGGGTGCGTCGTTTATTGCGACAGCTTCAGGTGCGTCGTTTATTGCGACGGCTTTAGGTGCGTCGTTTATTGCGACAACTTTAGGTCGCATCGGTCCCGGGTGTTTTCACCGCTTAGGCCGATGCGGTCCCTAGGTTTCCCTTTGCTCAAATCTTAAAAGATTGGATGAAACATGAATTTTATTCAATGTGGCGCTAGGCCGAGGGTGTTTTATTCAACCAATAAGCCGAGGGGTGGGGGACGTTGCCCGCTTCACCACTTCTCAAGTCATTGGTAAAATTTCACCAGATGGTGTACATTCCACAATCGTGGTACATCTGACCCATTAGGGTTCTTTAGTCTATAGGTGCCGGCTTTGATGACGGCGCTGATGATGTAGGGCCCTTCATATTTGACGGCGAGCTTTCCTCCTTCCGTCGGCTTGCTTGCTTCCCTTCGGCGGAGGACATAGTCCCCCACTTGGAATTCGCGGGAGCGTACCTTAGCGTCGTAGTAGGATTTGACCTGGCGTCTGTAGTTTTCTGCCCTGAGGTATGCCATCTCCCGCCTTTCGTCGATGAGGTGCAAGTCCATCTTCATGGCTTCTTCATTAGCTTCGGGGTCATATTGTATGACCCGTCGGCTGGGGAGGGTGACTTCAGTGGGAGCCTTGGCTTCGAAGCCGTAGCACAAAGAGAATGGCGTCTCCCCAGTGGCCCTCCTTGGAGTAGTTCGATAAGACCATAGGACGTTGGGGAGCTCGTCGACCCAACTTCCTCCTTCTTCTTCAAGCTTCTTCTTTAGTCCCTCCAAAATGGTTCTGTTGGCGTTCTCAACCTGCCCGTTGGCCTGAGGGTAGGCAACGGATGAGAAGCGGTGCTTGATACCCCATTCTTGGAGGAGGCTTTGGAACGGTTCGGCCTCAAATTGGGTGCCGTTATCTGATATGATCTCCTGAGGCACGCCGAAGCGGGTGAGGATGTTCTTGTAGACGAACTTTCGACACCGCGCTCCGGTGATGCTTGCGAGTGGTTCGGCCTCGACCCATTTAGTGAAGTAGTCGATGGCGACGATGATGTATCTGTTGTTGCCTGCAGCTCTTAGTAGCGGGCCGACGAGGTCTATGCCCCATCTGGAAAATGGAATGGCCGTGCTGACCGGGGCGTAGTTGACTGCTAGTCGGCCAGGTGCTCTTTGGTAGTGTTGGCATGCGGTGCATCTGCGGGCGACTTTAGCACAATCGCGTGCCATCGTCGGCCAAAAGTAGCCTTGGACGACGAGGCGGCGTGACATGCTGAAGGGCCCCTGGTGTGATGAACAGACGCCGCAATGCACTTCTTCCATGGCCACCTCGGCCTCATTCTGGTGTAGGCACCGGAGGAGGGTGCCATTGTATGATCTCTTGTAGAGCTTGTCACCCTCAACGACATAGCTTGGAGCCCTGAGCTTGGCTAGTTTGGCCCTCTCCTCGTCTTCTGGTATAGCGTATCGGAGGTGATGTAGGTTGCGATGTCAGTGATCCAGTCCTCCGGCTGGTGTTGTATGGAGAGTATGGGGCTGGCGTGAATGCTTGACATGCTCAACTCCTCCACCTTAGCTATCTTGGAGATGTGCTCAGGGGTGTCAGAGCTGAGTTTGGAGAGTATGTCGGCCTCGGCGTTCTCTGCCCTTGGGATCTGAGTGATCTCGTAGGTATCGAACGCTTTGAGCAATTTCCGCAGCGGCCTCTTTGTATTGCTTCATTCTCCCCTCTTTGGCCTCGTA
>CAMAPF010000481.1:0-26324 GCA_945859915.1 Cuscuta epithymum | reverse complement strand
TTGCTTATTGTTTATTTTTATTTTACTTAAATCATATCAGATCTTAAAATTCAGATTAGGTTTGGATTAAAAAAATTAGATCAGAAAGTTCGGCCATGATTCATTGCCTTCATCATCATCATCATTTTATTAATATCCTTATGTAACACCCCGACCGCGCAGGACCCGAGGTAGTTACTCCGGACCAATAGTACTGTCCTCACAAACCGCCACTAGCCTTTTCCGCGCACTTTGTCCTCACTCGTGAGCGCCCTGAGAAACTTCCCAGGGGGTCACCCATCCCAAGACTACTCCCGTGCAAGCACGCATAACTTTGGAGTTCTTGGTGATGAGCTCCCTTAAAAGGAGATGCATCTTGTTGGTATGAGTAGTACTATTAATCCATTTATATTAAATCTCAAGTCTTACAATAAATGTAATTAACCAGCTTAAAACCGGTAACCGGCTCTAGCAGCCAAACCGGGAAACCCTGCAAAACCGGCGCGCATGAATGAAATCTGCCGCGCAGGGGAGTCTAACACCGAACCCCAACCTACACAAAGCAGCATTGTTACCAATCCACCTCCTTAATTGATAGTAATCACTTGGATAACTTTGTTAATTTTTATTTAAAATGATTACATAGTGTTAAATGATAAAATGAGTTGATAAACGAATGTTATACTAAAATGATAGTTTATTATGACTTAGTACCATAACTAGATCAAGTAAAATTGGATGGATATTATTTTCACTAACTATTGGATTAATTGGAGTAAATTAATAAAATTAACATAATTACGGACTCGGAAATAGTAAGTGTTGAGTGAATAAATAAAATCATATTAAGTTAACGATGATTAGTTAATTTAAATAATTGCTAGAATATTTGGAATTTCTAATAATGTTGACTAACGTAATTGTAAAATTTGAATAGTAAAAGTTGGGAATCGGACTAGTTAAATTGATGATAATCACTTTAGTAAAATGGTCATTTTAAGTTGAGATAATTGCATAATTTAAGATAATAGTATAAATGGATTGATTAATTAATCAAAGAAATGGAAAGAACCCATTATAATTTTAGATCTAGTAGTAGCTTAATCGGATGATTTTGATATTTCATAAGTGTACGATTAAATTGATAAAACAGAATAAATTTATCACTGAATTAAAATAAAAATATTCGTCGGATTTGTTACTCACTCATAATTTATAAGACCGAAGTAAGAGAAGTTTATCAACCTTAACTAAATAATAGTAATGCATAATAATGATAAATCTGAGTAGGGAATTGTTAAAACAATAATTCGAATAATTTTATGGAAGGGGAAATTGGATAATCGAATAAGAATAAAATAAGTGACTAATTTTATCATCTTAATTAAAAAGGTGAATATTTAGAGACCGAAATTGAAGAAGAGAATTAGGAGCATCAGGACTTAAGGTAAGTTTCACGACAACCGAAATTAGTTCTTTTTACTTCGTGATTTCTTTGAATATTGTTGTGTGCATATTTGAGAATTGAATTTATGTGTGCTGAATTTGATTAAATATTATGATATGAAAGGGTGTATTTGGGATATTAGTCGATATATTGGTTTATTAATATGAGTTATTGTATACAATTTTGGGAAATTTTGTAATATTATGTAATTTGTTATCTTTGTGGGAGTTTGATAAAAAGGAGATTTTTGAAGTATAAACTATGATTGATTTTGAGAAAGCAAAGAAAAATAAATATTTTCATAAAGAGTGGGCATCACGGGAGAAATATGTGGTGTCGGTTTTCCACGTCTCTTAAAATGTGGAGGGTGGTTAGGTCTACTACTACTCAATTCTTGTTGGTATTGGTTTGAAGTGAATTGATGGTCGGTAGAAAACATCCCAGCTTTTGAGTAGTAGTAGCTCCTAATCATTCAGTTTTTGAGGTGGGGTAGTTGGTAGAAAACATTCTGACTACCCGGATCAACTTACTAACCCGGAGGGCTTGGAATGCCTTTAGGGGGTGTGCACACTTAAGATAGTTGTTTCCGTTTCCATTGAGCAGTTGTGGTACCGGGGTGGCCGTACATAACAACGGACCACCGGGCTCAACCAAAGTGTTGAGCATCGCCCTTCTAAATTACTAGGAAGTTAGTTACAAAGTGATTTTGGGAGAAATTCAAAAGAGGAGAATCTTGGTGTTTCATGTATTTTGGAACTAGTATTCTACCCGTGCGATGCACGGGAGAATAAAATTTGTTAGTCAAAGAGAATTTTTTTAATATAAACTTTTGTCATATAAACACAAATATTTTGTCATATAAATTGTGGATGGTTTTTTTAGTTTACAAAAGAATATACTCCGTGTGTGTATGATATCTCCAATTTTGGAACATTTCTTATACGAAACCGTCACAAACTGCATGGTTGATCATTTCTAGTTTAAGAAAGAATTAACACTTTTAAATTAAAACTTATCATCAAATGTTGAATATAACACATCCATAATTTGACAATTATCATCAATGGCGTCATTATATGATATATATTCTAGGGAAAATCACATTTTTAGTCCCTCGAATATAGTACAAATATTGAAATGTAATCCCCGTGTTTTTCAAATGTGTAAATGTAATCCCTCAATTGTCTGAATTAGAGTAAATGTAGTCCTCGCCCACATTGTAATTTTCATTCCTCAAGGGACTATATTTACAGCAATTTGGACATTTGGGGTGAGATTTATAAATTTGAAAGGACATGGATTACATTTCAATATCGATACTATTTGAGGAAATGAAAGTGCGATTTTCCCTATATTCTAATCAAAAGTGTTTCTCAAAATATACCTGAAGTAATTTTTGTCTTAAGAATCGTGCCATTTCAAATGAGAACCTTGAGTCGGGACGGGGGTAATACTAAATTAGATATTTATATGTGAGAAGTAAATGTTATATTAACCAAATAGTATATATATACATTTAAAAAATCAAAGTTTATATTCAATATTTCCCAACCACACATATTAGAAAATTGAAATGTGACTCTATTAGATATTGTGCAAAAACAATATTAGCTTATTTTGTTTTGAAAGAAACAATATCAGTTTATTCATAATTTTGTGAAAATGAATCGACATGTGATAATGATAATAATAATAACAACAACAACAACAACAATAAGAAGAACAATAGTAATAATAATAATAATTGTAATTGTAATTAACTTAAGTATTTTTAGTAATTCATTAACTTAAGTGTTAGAATTAATGTTTTGAACTTTTTGAATTTTTATATATAAAAAGTATAGAAGGGTAGTATAAGATCTGCTCAACTGAATTTGGGATGATTTTATTTTTGATTATCTGTTAGCATTTAGAATCTATTATCCGTACTTGTGATTTTTAGATTGTCTATTATTCTCAATGTTAGATCAGAATAAGATCTAAGTGTTTTTTTAATAGAATAAGATCTAAGGTTATTCCTTCTAAAACTAAAACTTTACTAATATTCCAAAAACCTGTAATATTGATGAAATCTAAAGGGTAACCAAATAAGGTCATGTAACTACAATCCAAAATCCAAATCAATTAGAGTCCAAACTCAACTCAAATGAGACAGATCAAAAAAGAAGCTATCGCATTAAAGAAATAGAACATTAAGCCAACATATGCTCTCAGTTTTCTAATTTCAAGTGGTTTATGACTTTATGAAAATAAGCCATACACACTTGACGGAATAATAAAAACATTCTTTTTATGCTTTGATTATAAAGAAAAAAACTACATTTTGCATCTAACTTGTAAACGAATGCAGTTTACTTTTACACAAATTAAACTGGAAAAATTTAACAAAATAAAGCGAGATTTATTCTCGGGTTTCATTTATATAAGTTTACTTTGTGGAAGTGGAATGAGTTAGGGATGAAAGAGGCCAGGAATTAATGGAGAATAGAGATCAAAGGGTGGTTGGAATTTGTGCCTAGCGAGAGGTTTCGAGTTCGAAACTCGTTAGGCACATAAGGGTTTGAAACTGAATGGATTGAGTTTCAGCCCTGATTACTCCAGGCCTCTCGGCTCCCCTCCCCTAGACCACCCTGGAGTAAAACACAAGGGGTGGTTGGAATTTTCATGAAGAAGATATCTAGAAGATGATTGGACATTTCTAGTGAGGAAAAAACAATTCGAGACTTGCACATGAGAAAAGAAACAATTCGCGAACAAAATGTGATTAGAGAAATGTTTAAAACAAAGTGATAAATATGAAGAGGGTAAAGCGGATTTGGGGGTGAAACCTCCGGTTGTTCAGATTTTAGATGAGAAACTTAATTATATATCCAAATACAAAGTTACCCAAATACCCTTGAGCTTAGGCGGGAGTCTCACGTAAGTGATTTAATTATATGTAGATGTAGATAGATATAAATTGGGTAAGAAAATAGTAGAGCAACTTGGTAGTGAATTACCATATAATAGTGTATATAATTGGGTAAGAAAATAGTAGAGCAGCTTAGGCATAAGGTATACATATCGCAAAGTCAGATATTTAAAGGCATTGCGATTGTTTTTTTTTAACCAAAGACATTGTTATTGTTAAAAAAAATTACCATATAATAGTATATATTAATTGGGTAAGAAAATTTGGAGCAAACTAAATGTATATATTATAATGATAAATAAATGTATATGAAGGCAATTTAGGCATCAACACTATGTATTGCATAGTCAAAGAATTTAAAGACATTATTATTGTTAATATATTATCATATTAGAGAATATATATATAAATTATCATATAAGAGAGTATATATAAATGGGGTAAGAAAATTTGTAGCAAACTAAGAGCTCGTTTGGTAACACGAAGAGTCCGTTTGATAATAACAAAATCGGCTGAATCGGCTGATTCTGCTGAAACTTATGAAGTTTTGGCTGAAGTGGCTAGATTGACTGATTCTATTTATCTATGTAAAAAAGTATCTAAAAACATTAATAAAATAAAGAAAAAATTATATGAAAGTATAGCTAAAAAGTTCCTCCACGGTAACTTCAGCCAATACAACCAGAAAAAGTAACTTTAATCTTACTTTTTATTATTATTACAACATTCAACGGGAAATCAAACGTTACGTGTTTGCTTATGATTTATAAAGTGTTTGAAAAATGTTTTATGAGGTTGTACGAATTTATATATATTATTTATTATTATTTTAAAAGGTTAGGTGGAACTTACTTAGCATTATTGCTAATGTTTGTTTTTTTTTTGTTTTTTTTGCTCGTATCTAACAGGAGGTGATCATGTTGATTTTGATGCTGGACTATTTGAGAGCGCGAATTAGAAGACTGCTATGTAGTTCACTAGAATAAACTTTAATATTTGCTTATGATTCGAACATCTAGATTTTTGTTAAACTCATATTTTGGTGGATAGCCTTAGCATCCAATCATTCACGGATTGGATGTGGCGGTGACATACCCTTTCCTTTATTTTACTTATTTCCGCTGCAAACATTTGAATGTTTAATTAATGAATAATAGTTCATTTTATCTCAAAGTATTATTATTTTTGGATGGAAAATTTGGGGGTGTCACAAGTTGGTATCAGAGCAACCCTGCGACAGTGCGCTGACCCGTTGGATATCGGGCGGGCACTTAGCGGGGGAAGATTCTGGGATTTGATTAGACCTGTACAAAACCGGGCCCGGCCGGCCGGCCCGCCTGCACAAAATAGGCGGGCTTGGGCATATATATTTACCTACCGGGCCCGGCCCGGCCCGGCCCGCAATAACATATGTGCGGGCTTGGGTTAGGGTGTAGGCCCGTTCGGGCCGATAAGCCCGGCCCGCTACATTTAGTATATATACATTTTTAATATATATATACTAGTTTATTTATTTATTTACATGTACACATGTATATTTATATTTATTAATTTATCTTTATACATATTTATAGTTAATTATATTTAAATTTAACATAGTCAACATATGCTCAACACCACTGGACCAACTCATTTTCTTAAGTTTTTAGTTCTTAAAAACTAGCCCAGCCAAGATAATATCTACTTTTGTACTTAAAGATGATACTTTGTGCTTGAGTTTTTAAATTTTAGCTATAGTTTCTCATTATAATTTTTGTGCAAGTATCTTTATACATATTTATAGTTAGTTATGTTTAAATTTAAGTTTTTAGTTTTTAACAACTATTCCAACCAATATAATATATGTAGTATGTAGTATTCCGTATATTTTAGTACTTAAAGATAATACTTTGGGCATGAATTTTAAATTTATGATATAGTTTCTCATTATATTTTTTGTGTACGTGGTGACAGGCTTAAAAACATTATAAGCGTATTAGCAATTTTTTAAATGTTGTAATATTATTTATAAAGTATTAAAAAAATTATATAATTTTTAAAAAATTAAAGTTTTCCCCGGCCGGGCGGCCCGGTGGACTACCCGGCCCGCTCTAATGGGCGGGTATAGACATGGGGTTAGGCCCGTTTTTGCGGGACGGGCCGGGCCGGGCCGGGCCCGCCCACACATGATGGGCAAAAAATTTATAAAAAGCCCGGCCCGAGCCCGGCCCGAACCCATTTTTGTACAGGTCTAGATTTGATTGAGATTTGAGATTGGTTTATGGGCGCAACGAGGACGTTGCGTTCCTAAGTGGGGGTGATTGTAACACTTGAGATTTAATATAAATGGATTAATAGTACTACTCATACCAACAAGATGCATCTCCTTTTAAGGGAGCTCATCACCAAGAACTCCAAAGTTAAGCGTGCTTGCACGGGAGTAGTCTTGTGATGGGTGACCCCGTGGGAAGTTTCTCAGGTCTAGCACGAGTGAGCACAAAGTGCGCGGAAAAGGCTAGTGGCGGTTCGTGAGGACAGTACTATTGGTCCGGAGTAACTACTTCGGGTCCTGCGCGGTCGGGGTGTTACACCTTATCATCATTATCATCATCTTCATCATTGTCGTATTACTATTATCAATATTTTTATGGTTATTATTATTCTTATTATTTTTATTATTATTATTTATACTATTGTTATTCTTGTTATTTGTATGTTATTATAAATATAAAAGCATAAGTACTTGCTATTATTAGTTGAAAATAATAATATAATTTCGAAATATATGCCGATAACTAACATTAATATGTCTTAATTTCCTTTATTGCACATACATAAGTAGGCATGGACCCAGGTTTGGTCTCAGACTGTCCAGCCCCGATTCCTATTTGGAAAAGGTCGGAAGGTATTGTGGGTATCAGTCCGGTCGCGGGTACGCGGCTGATCACGAGTTTTATATAGCACTTCGTATATTATTATATGTCTATGTGTAAAATATAGAATTACTATAAACGAGAGATGTTAGATCATCACCACCGCCACCCCCAACTCTATCCCAAGTACACCGTAATATATATCCATCCAATGCATTTTTTATATGATTAAAGAATATTAACTGGCCTATTGAATAATTCACTATATATAATAGGTTTTGCCTTAGTGGCACTATATATAATTAACATTCATTATTGCACTTGCCTCTTAATGACACTACAAACCGGACTTAAATATCAATATGGCACACATGCTCTACACACTATTAACCTCATCATTTAGCCCACTTTCTCCGATTGTTTATTACCACAATATTGATATTATATTCTTATAGGGTGTTTGGGAATTACCCTTACGGGCCTTACCCCACTTTACCGCTTACTAACAAAGAGATGTCTCACGTCTCTTTTTAATCATCCGTTATATGGAAAATATATAAATAAAGTTGGGATATGTGTTTCATTTTTTGACAAAGTGGGAAAAGTACAAAAAAGATACTTGTGGTTTGAGCTGTTTTCAGATAAGGGTACATGTTTCATTTTTTGATAAAGTGGGACATGTGTTTCATTTAAAATTGGTGTTTTTCCATGTGTTTCAAAAACCGTTTGTTTAAACTTTGACTTATAAAGAATTGAAACACAAATGTGGACCAGAACTTCTTGTTTCAATGTTTTTGTTAATCGGACTTTAATTGTAAACATTCAAAGAAAGGGTCTATACCTACCAAACTTGCACGTAGTGTTTTAACTTTTTTGTATACAGACCAAATTGAAATTATTACAATTAATTTGGAAATAATAAAAAAACGTTTTCTCTAAAATATTACTAATATAATAGAAAACATTGACAAAAATGTAAATAAAGTTACTATTAATTAGTATACTTTCATAGCCACTACCATATACACCGTAAAATTTAAAATAATTATAGTTACCATATACACCGTAAAATTTAAAATAATTATAGTTACTGAAATTATCAAAGTACGTTTTTTCATTATACTTATTATCTACATGCCACATGGTGTGCTGATTTTACGCAATAATTTTCGATAATATTTGGGTTTTGGCGGAATAAACTTACTTATATAGTTATATCATCACGTTTTCATTTAATTTTGATATTGAAATTGACATAATGTTTTTAAAGCATTTGAGTTTGCACAAATAAATATAGAAGTTGTGCTACTTATCATATTACTAAATACGGAGTAACTATTAAGCAAAAGCTCAATAGGTTTTAAGTATATTGTGTGTTGCTCAATAGGTTTAAAACATGTTTTTACTTATCATATTGCTAAATAACTATTAAGCAAAAACTCAATAGGTTTTAAGTAAATTGTGCATTGCACAAGTTTTGACTTTCTGTCTCTTCTTGTTTCTGTTTTCTTAGCTATTTGTTTATTTAAATTCTTTATGTTCCGATTAAACAAATCAATTTACCCAACAAGTCATATGTTCATCAAATGAGTTTAGACAATTATGAACTGACCATGTTTGTTCCAAACATGTTTAAGATAATAACTCACATTTCAAACATCATGTGCATATTTCTTTCCATTTAATTAATTATCAGATACACGTCAAAATGTCTCACATGTGTGATTTTATACAAAAAATATCGTCAAAATAATAAGATATATACTAGCGGAACAGAAAATTAATATTTCATAAATCACATTGGGCATTTTTAATCGCGCAATGCGCGTAACAAAACTAGTATGGGTAGTAATATAAATGGCCCAACTCCACTTTAGTAGTCCGTTTTGTAGCACGAAAATCGGATGATTTGGTTGATTTTGCTGAAATTTATGAAATTCTGGCTGAAGTGACTGCATTGGCTGATTCTGTTGATTTAAAAGAAAAATATTTTTAAAATATATTTTATTAATTAAATAAAGAACAAATTACATGTAAAAATAGTTAAAATGTTCATCTACAGTAACTTCAGCCAATACAGCCAGAAATGTAACTTCAACCTTACTTTTTCTGCTTATTACAAAATTTAGCGTGTAAAAGCAAAAATTACGTGTTTGGTGAAAAAGTTGGCTGATAAGTCTGATAAGTCGAAAAATAGTGTTGCCAATCGGCTTCTAGATGTTAGTAATGGAGTTTTTTCTACTTTTGGTCCCTCGACTTTAGAGGTTGTGACAATTTTGGTCTATATCTATTATTTTTCCCAGGAGTAAAGGATCAGTTTGGTCCTCGAAGTTGCAAAAAAGGGGTCAAATAAGTCCTTATATAGAAGATTCTGTCCGGACGTGCCATTTGAGGTGGCTCCCGGTAGAATGTTTTGATGAATTTTTTTGAGCATCTTATTTATTAAGTCTAGTTTACTCATACTAAATTTCAGCTAAAAATTCAATCGGGGAGACATTCAAATGAATTCTTGAAGATAAATGCGCTTTTAATTGCACTGTTATCTTCAAGAATTTATTTGAATGTCTTCCCGATTGAATTTTTATCTGAAATTTGGTATCAGTAAACTAGACTTAATGAATAAGATGTTCAAAAAATTTCATCAAAAAATTCCACTGGGAGCCACCTCAAATGGCACGTCCGGACAGAATCTTCTATATAAGGACTTATTTGACCCTTTTTTTGCAACTTGAAGTACCAAACTGACCCTTGTCCCTTTTTCCCAGATTTGGTACACAACTATCAAATATTTACCACTTTTGATCCTCCCGTGGATTTTTCCGGCCAACAGCACAAATGTGCGTTCATGCGCTAAAATTAAGAGGCCAAAACAGTCCTTTCCGACCTTCCATTCACACCCAGTACTCTCTCCATCGCCATTCCCGCCATGCCCCTAATATTCTATTGGTTCCAAATAGACCTGCACAAACACGGGCTCGGGCCGGGCTCGGGCCGGGCTCGGGCCGGGCTTATTCGAAAAAATCTGCCCACTTGTAGTGGGCGGGCTCGGCCCGGCCCGGTAAAACGGGCTTCCTCATATGTCCAAGCCCGCCCATGAGAGCGGGCCGGGCTGCCCACCGGGCTTTTGGGCCCGGAAAATATCCTTTTTGTCAACTTTGTTAAAAAAAATGAAAACATTTATAAAATAACATCACAACATTTTAAAAGCAATTAAATAATTAATGTACTCACAACACATTTTGAACACAAGAATGCGTTTTAATGAAATACACAAAACGAATTACGAATTACGAAGAGTCAAGTAAAATAGGGTTTTGAGTTTTTAAATTTTTAATACATACTACTTGGTTGGGCCGATGGTATAGCAGTAGCCATTAGGATGTTTTTTGGTCTCCAAACCTAATACTTCGAAGTATTTTAAGTTTTAACTTAAATTTTATATACGTACACTGTATAATTATATAGAATAATATATATAATATAATATATATCCTATGTTTACGGGCCGGGCTTTTAGGCCCGACCGGGCCTATATTACAACCCAAGCCCGCCCATATTTTAAACGGGCCGGGTCGGGCCCGGCCCGGTGGGCTAAAACATGTGTCCAAACCCGCTCATTTATATGGGCGGGCCGGGCGGCCCGGGCGGCCTGGCCCGGTTTTGTGCAGGTCTAGTTCCAAAGTGGAAAAAAACTACGAAGTATTACTGGTTCAAAGCCTAGGAGTAGAAACCCTTTATGAAGCATTACACGTGGGTGAAGAGACGCATAGACAACTTTCATGGAATGTTCCAGTACTAATTGCTCTTCAAGCTGCTAGAGCATTAGCACACGAGCATAAGAGTAAGTTTTATACTAGTATAGAATCTATTCATTTCCATTGCAGTAGCCTTTATATAATTATATTAAAAAATAAATAAATTAAAGCACCACATTTTGTTCAAAAAAAAAACGTGTACACTGATCATTTTTGTTTTACAACCAACTTATTAGGGTTGCACAAGAATAACCCGAACTCGCATAACCCGCCCGACCTAATCCTACCCGACCCTATTTAATCGGGTATTTGATTTTAAAAAATATTCATGGGTTAAATATGTTTGAACACGCACCTAATGGGTAGGGTTGCCGAATTAAAATCTCAAACCCGATAGTACCCGACCCGGCCGAAGTTCATTTTACTATTATTATGCTACAATGTTTTCTTGAATAATTTCAATTTAAGACCAATGTGCTCTATCTATGACTTTATGATATTAGAATTATAATTAAACATTTACCATTTTGACTCAAGTTTTGCCCATTTTAAATAAATTGTCTGTGTACACAGATAACTAGAAGGATTTTGTGTACAATTTGTGTACAGTAAGAATTTTCCTGACATTGTGTACTTCAATAAAATACGGAGTATGACATTTTTTACTACACTTCAACTTTTACTTTTTTTTTTATTTTGATCACTTTTTGTTTGGAACATTCTTCTAAACCTACTAATCCTACTATAGTACTCTCTCCGTCCCTTAAAACTTTGTCATCTTTCCTTTTTGGGACGTCCCAGAAAACTTTGTCATTTTCCCTTTTAATCAATATTTTGTGGTTCCTGTTATTTCTCTCTCTTTTGCACAAACCTCACCACACAGTTTTTACTTTATTATTCTTCGTGCTGGTCAAACTTGGCAAAGTTATAAGGGACGGAGGTAGTATATGCTAATTCCAACATCCTTGATTGAGATGTAACTCGAACCTACGACCTCCTCATTGGGAGATCAGCAGTGATGCCATCAGACCACAAAGTGTTTGACATTTTGATCATTACTAAGAGCATCTCCAATGCTACAATATGTACGGTGCACATGTGGCATGAGAGAAAGATACAAAATATTGATTGTATGACATTTCTCTCTCCTTCTTTCCATGGTCTTATGTGTTTTTGGTAACTTTTTGTCTGCAATGTCAACCACAATGTCTACATCTAGACATTGTGCTTGACATTATGAAGAAAACTTACCAAAATGATGTAAGATCGATCCTTCAAATAAGGAGAGAGATATTCTATTTATCGTTTTTTAATTGGTTATTTCTCATGCCACGTATGACTTGTTAACGTTTTAGCATTGAAGATGCTCTAAACATTTTCTCCTAACCCACTTTAAAAATCAGTTTTTTAAAGTAGAAGAAATGAAAATACTATCCTCCGTTTCATTTTAATCGCAACATGTTGAATTTTACATTATTCACAGGTTCTACTTTGACTAAATTTTACGTTATTATTTTATGAAAATTATTTTTAAAAAAAGATATTGTGCAATTCATCTCATTACAAAGTTTCAAAATCCGATTTTTAAATTTTTTTACTAATAGGGATTAAGATATAATTACGGTCAAAGATGTGCGTTAGTAAGAGTAAAATGTTGACCGTTGCAACTAAAAAAGAATGGAGGAAGTACTTTTTATGTAAGGTAGCTTCTCCGACTTACCAAGTCATAAAAATTGATATGTTAAATGATTAAAAAATAAAATGAAATGTTGAAAAAGAAAAATAGACTTTACAAATCATTTCGAGATGAAGTATTCAACAACATTTTTCAAAACTTCGTTCATTGATTTATAGTGATATTTCAATTACTGTGAAAATTGAGAAAAATAAGAAGAAAAATAAGTGGTTGGAATTCCACGATAACTCAAATTACTCTGAAAATTATAAAATTTTGACTTTTTGAGTGATTGAGATTTTTGTACAAAACAATTCAAATGCAAATAACATGCACTCCGTATTTTATTTGCAAGGACGAGCGAATCTTATTTGGTGAAGATCTGAAAAGAAAAGTATAAAAATGATTTGGCAACATTATTTTTTCACCAAACACATAATACTCCTTATTTGTTTTCGCGCGCTGAATTGTGTCATAAGTAGAAAAGGTGAGGTTGAAGTTACTTTTCTAACTGTATTGGCTGAAGTTACTGTAGATGACTATTTAACCATTTTTACATATAATCTTTTCTTTATTTTATTAATAAGATATATTTTAAAAATATTTTTTTCTTAAATCAGCAGAATCAACCAACACAGCCAGAACTTCATAAATTTCAGCAGAATCAGCCAAATCAGCCAATTTTCGTGCTACCAAATGGGCTCCATGTTGAATAGCTTTGCGGGCTGAACCTGGATTTTAAGTAATCCTACAAAGCAATCTAATTATAAAAACTTTTTTTAAATAAATTATAAAATCTTTAATAAATCGTTATTTTAACAGTGTATTTCAAATTAAGAGTCCCGTTATTGCCCAACCGGCCTGACGGGAACCGCCGTCCGGCTGAGGGCATTTCGGGCACTTCCCGATCGAATTTTTTGAGCACGTTCTTCGTTAAGTCTAGTTTATCCATACTAAATTTCAGGTCAAAATGTTATCAAGAAGGCATTCAAATCATTTTTTGAAGTTGACTGCGTCAAAATATACATATAAAACGCAGTCAACTTCAAAAAATATGATTTGAATGCCTTCTCGATCGAATTTTGAGCTGAAATTTGGTATGGATAAACTAGACTTAATGAAGAACACGCTCAAAAAATTTCATCACAAAATTTGATCGAGAAGTGCCCGAAATGCCCTCGGCCGGACGACAGTTCCTTTCAAACCGGCTAGACATGAAGTTTACTCTTCAAATTAAAGTGTACCAGAGTATTTTTTCGATATACGGAGTAACTTTCAGACGTTGTACAATAGTATAGTTTTCAACCGATTAAAGTCAAATCTAAACCAATGGTCACTCCAAATAGGGATGGACCGGACCCGGGCGGCCCGACCCGGCTTCGGGCTTAAATTTGACCAGACCAGCTAGTCCTAACCACTACTTTAAAAAAAAAAAGGAAAATGGAAACTAATAATCCAACATTTTAGCGGTCTTCTTACAATAGTCCCACCTTTTCGTTATTCATGAATAATCCAACATTTGTACCACATCTTCATTCATTGGTCCCTAATTGGTTGATGATCTGTTATTCTAAGTTATTTTCTTATCATTGCAAACCATTATACCATAAATCTCACTTTTAACAATGATATTATTTTGCAGAGATAAGAAAATAACTTGAAATAGCAGGTCATTAACCGGTCAGGGAACAACGAATGAAGATAAGATGCAAATGTTGGATTCTCCTTGAATAACGAAAATATGGGCGGGAACCGACACTGTTTGGAACCGGCCCGGCCCGGCCCGATGGCCCGCCAGAGACCGGTTCGGTTAGGCCCGACCCGAGGGTTAAGTTGGGCGGGCTCGGGTCACCCAAATTAGGAACCGGCCCGGCCCGGTCGAGCCCTGTTCGTTTTTTTTTTAATTTTTTTTTTTGTTTTTTCAATTTTTTCTGTATTTTCACGGGTTGGGCTGGGTGTTTTGGGGTGGTTTGGGGGGTGAGTGTGAGAGGGGGGGGGTCAGGGGTTAATTAGAAAAAAAATAGGAATCAGCCCGAGGCCCGGCCTGGCCCGGACTCGATGGATAACCAGGCTAGTTTCGGGCCTCAATTATCTCCCAAAAAGCCCGGTCAAGCCCGGCCCGGCCCGGCCCGAGTCCATGCCTAGATGAGACTTTTGTAAGAAAACTTTTAAAAGGTTGGATTATTAGTTTCCATTTTTCCCAAAAATAAAATAAAGGTTGGGTACCGGTCTACCTAACCCAGGACCGGTACTGTTTGAACCCGAACCAAAACGGGCACCTAAACAAACCAGATCGGTACCAGGCTTCATTTATTTAGAACCGGAAATGGCTGGGCCTGGGCCCGGGCCCAACCGGCCCGATTCCATGCCTAAGTCCAAAACTCCCAAAAGGCTAGAATGGAAATGGGATTTGATCCGTACAGCAGACAACTATGAGCAATGACCTCGATAGATATTTCATATTTGCCATTATGAATTGCAGAATATACTATTATGTGGTAAAAGATTTTGTTTATTAGCATAACTGAATTGCAGATGCATCAAAATTTACACCGTGTTGGGGTTGAAAAGGATAATTATAACAAAAATTCCTTTTGTACACGTTTTTGTACCCATCAGTACACGCATGTGTCTGTGAGAGTTTTTTTTTGTCTGTGAAGCGCGGTCCACAGACAAAAGCTGGTTTGTTTTGTCTGTGAAATTTTCCACAGACAAAACAAGCCAACTTATGGCTGTGGACCGCGCTTCACAGACAAAAAAACTCTCACAGGTGTACTGATGGGTACAAAAACGTGTACACCAAGAATGGTTGTAATTATAATACCCCGTAACACTTTGTAATTAGTACCCTCAAACACCCAGAAATTAATACGGAGTAGTAAGTTAAAGGTACTCGACTTCTTATTCTAAACCAGACAAAGGTCCCATTTGTATAGCGGCGGATTTAGCAATCCGCTGTTCTTTTTTAACTACAAACCGCTACTTTTAGCAGCGGGTTGGTATGAATCCGCTGAAAAACAAACAGCCCCAAAATGATGAACTGAAATTGGTGTATCAAGAAAGTATAGCAATACTTGTTGGTGAAGAAGAAAAGAGGGAAGACGACAAACTAGTAACCCCAGTAATCGTTTCGGATTTCATCATCGAACTTCTTCTTGAGTTCAGAATGCTTTGCAAAGTATTCATCTGCGGTCATAGTGCTGAGTTTTTTCTTAAGCTCTTGCACATCTCCTATTTCTTTTTCCAATCTTTCAGACTCCTTCAATGATTGCTTCTCAGCTTCTTTCAGCTCTACCAACTACAAACAACTTGTCAATGAGTAATACAAAGATACACAAGAAGGGTTATCACTTTTGAATAAGATGCAAAGTCCAATACCATTCAAAAAGTGGGGTGCAAACTCAAAATTCCCCTATTATTAACAATAATAAATAATACGGAGTATTAAATACTAACAACAATAATAGTGAAGAAAATGTTGATTCATCTTACCAAGGCATCAAACTTGGGTTTATATTGGGGGGTCACTGTATCCACATATTTGGGGATTTCAATGCCTGTGAAACCAAATGATCAAAGTTCAGAAACTTGTACTAATTTAACGACAACAAATCTCCTGGTGGAATAGACCAGAGCTCTACAGTAGAGAGTTGCCGACGGGAGTATGGGTCAGGTCATCATCATCATCACCAATACCTTAATCAGAAGTACGGTGGGATCGGTGACATGAAATTTATAGTGCAAGTTCATTGTCAAAACATAATTAAGGCTATCGATCAAGAAAAAATGTGACAGTATTACGCTGGTTGACTCTGGCAACTTTTTTACGATGGCATAAAAGAAGATGTAATAATCATCATATTTTTATATGCAGTGGCATTAAAAAGTTTTTGTAGTGAATAAATAATACAGAGTATACTTATTTAATTTTTGTACAATGAAGGCATATGAAATACATGTCAATGGTTTGGCATCCTTTTTTACATATTCAGGGGTTAGCAAACTCTTTTTGCATATGAAATACCAAAAACACAAACAAAACTGAAACATACATTCAAGGAAACATTCAAGGAAGAGGCAAATTCTGTTATTCCCTATAAGGCTATAAGATAGGTGAAGCATGTGCACTATTTAATCCCTAAATAGTAAATACTGCAGTTTAAGATCAGTTACAATGTACTTTGTAATATAGTAAGACAGTGGAAAGACAAAAAGGAAACATACTCTCATATGCTTCCTTGTACATATCCACCAAGCGAGAACCTAACCCTTTCCTGTAATGCTCCCAGTCTATGGGTTCGGGTTCCTACAAAAGTTAACAGACAAAATGAGACAGAAATTCTCCACTCTCCGATGCCATAAAGGAAATACCACATAGCAACAACAAAATCTGACTTATTCGAATTATAAATAGCAACACACTTTAACAATCGAAATATCGAAGTGATTATATAGGCATCATATATATTTCATACAAACCATTACTTATCAGTTTTTTTTTCTTCCAAAGGGAATGATTCTTGAGTTCAAACTTAATGTAACTTCAATTCAAAAGAAATAGAAAAAGTTAGCCTAAATAATGCAAGATCAATATACTTATGCTGCTAAGACTTCATGTGAAGACTTAAATGATCTCTGGTCATGCAGATTCTAGAGCCAACTTAGCTATGATATGGCATCTCTGATCATTCAAATATCCCCATTTAGGGAACATTAGAAAGTTAGGCATACTACAGGCAATCTGAAAATTCAAATAATGTTGAATACTTGATAGTTTGGCATCTAATTTGCAGGGCTGAGCAAACATTTAACAATTTAAAAGGAAAAAAGTGTTTCATAACCAAAAGAGAGAACATCTAATTGCAATTAAATTATATCAAAGCATTCAACCTGACAAAGAAATACAACTAATTGCAATTCAATTAGAAGGCTGGGATTAAAAACATCTAAACAAATGATAAACCACATGTCCCCAACCAAGGTTGCAACAATACTTCAAGGCTTTAAGCCAATACAGTCACTCATAGTCTATTCGCATGACATAAATCAATTAAATTCACTGATAATTAAAACAGGCGCAATTTCCAAGCATTTCTTGCTTCAGACCTCGAGAACAGTTTTGTTCACCACGAGGGTGATGTTCTATCCCACCGTGTTAGATTGCCACATGACGTATCAATTCGTTTTTATTTTACAATTGTTATAATATTTTCAATTATGGTCCAATTTTTCTAAACAATAAATCGTTTTTATTTACTTTTTCATGATCTTTCATATGGTTCCAACATTGCATATGTAACATTAAAAAAATCGGTTAATAGCAGATTTAAGAAAAAATAGATTTTGTTTTCAATTTTTTAGACGCAATATTGATACCATTGGAAAGTTATTAAATATGATATACTTATGTAAAAAATGGATTATAACATAAAAAGCTATAACAATTTTAAGAAAAAAAGAGTTCAAATGCCGGTGAACAAAATCGGACTCAAATCAATCACTCAGAACAACAGCCTTAGAACCCTAAATAACAAGAAATTCATCAGCTAAATAAATAGATAACCGAAATATCGTGTTCTACTTCCTGATGTCCATTCAAGGAAGCATGTATGTTATAGTATTAGAGAGTAAGGATTGGAGGAGGACCTGGCTGAACTTGGTTTGAAGCTGGGAGTTAACCTCATCAAATGAACGCCGAAGAGTAGCGAACTCCTTACGAGCCTCATCGGACACCAGAAGCCTCGCCATTCCTTCCCAGTCGATCGTCCTGCCGGCCTTGAATGAGACGTCAGCAATCTTCTTTACTGCCCCGTTCATCCTCTCTTTTCTTTCACAGTCTATCTCCCCTCACGAATATACGGGGAGATAGACTGGGCTTTGAAGGAAGATAACTGGGCTTCTTCTGACTATACGGTTATTTTGAAGAATTAGTTTGAATGCCTCTCTTGAAGTTTTAGCTGAAATTTCGTATCAGTAAACTAGACTTGACGAATAAGATGTTAAAAAAATTTCATCAAAAAATTCCACTGGAAACTACTCAATTGGCGATGGCCGGACAAAGCCTCCTAAATAAGGGCTTATTTGACCTTTTTTTGTTGTGAAAATATCCAGTTAGGTCCACTTTATCGAGATGCATTTCACTTATGTCTACTAATAATTTACTTTTCATTTAAAGACTTTCCCTTTTTCAGTTTTAGCTTTTCTATTTCAAAAAAGTCTTACTCTTAACGCTAACCAAGTATCTGATCAATCCAACACATCGAACCTAAATCTAAAATCCCAAATTAAAAACCTAAACTTACTCTCTGTCTCTCCCCTCGTTCTCCATTCTCCCGAGCTTCATCAACTCGGACAATCTCGCTTCCGTTCGTTTGAATCGAATGACATCCACAAGTTTATCCAGAAATCCTGATTATCGGAATCGAGAGGAATCGAGAGAGAGTCGAGCCGACAAAGGAAGATAACACCAAATTCACCGCCACCGACTGATCGTATATTGAGGATTGAGGAATGAGCGATAATGGCGGTGGTTCAATATCTGAGAAGACGACTTCTCTACTTGTTCTTAGTGGAGCTATCAGGCTCTGTGGAGAATATTGGCTAAAGATATCACTCATCCCGAGCCTCTTCTTCCTGTTCTTGCCTCTATCAAGGTTCATTCTTCCCTCCTCCGCACAAAACACTTCACAATCGAAGCACGAACATGCTTTACAGTCATTTATTGTTTGAATAAAATAAACATCAATTATTTTCTCTTCGAGTTATGTTAGACAAATGTTAAGATTTAGTGCCTATAAGACGAATTTGACTACGCACTTCTTAAATGCAATATGATCTATTAATACTTATGTATTATCGAGTGTTCATACTCCGTACTTGTGGCTCCGGTAGCTTGCTACATAATTTCTTAGAATAATTTAATAAGCAATCTAAACATGTTTATTTGGTGGACACTTCCTGGAAGGCTAACTGTAAGTGTAACAACTAGAGGTAAACTTGATGTCATAAGCCTACATATGCATTTTATTGAAATTGTGTTCATACATACTGTTTATTACTTTTATATGAACATTATACATTCTTATATGAAAAACACAGCTATATAATTGTACTGAAGTGTGTATTGACAATTTAACATCTCTCCTTAAATTTACTAATTGTCATTGTATTTCTGTTGACTACCTTCATATTTGTATTGTGTTTCAGATTTCCTTTTATATTTCCTCCATCACATGATGTTTAGTGTTTCAGATTTCCACATTTTCACTTTCAGTTTGTTTTATTTACAAATTGTTTTATTATATCCAAAATTGCACTGTACTTGATATATTTTCATCTATATCTTAGACTTCCTCAGGTAAGAATGGAAAGTCATGATTTCAATTGCTTTCTGTTCGGGGTAACAATTAGAAGATTTAGTGATCACAAAATATTGTTAGGGAAATATTTTATAGAGTAGTGAAAGCTACAAACGTAATTAAGATGATTTGGTTTAAGATGTTAGTGTGAAATTTGAAAGGTAAAGGAAGAAAAATGAATGAATAAACACAATCACCTTTTTCATATTGAGTTCCAAGGACATTTTATTCTCTGTGGGATTTCATGGTGTAGGGTAAGAGTCTTATTCAATCAATGAAGCAGAAATGGTTCACACAGAAATGACCTAGGCACTTAGCCTCTTTCGGAAACTTCCCATTTAAACTTCCCATTTCTAGATTGATCATCTTTCTTCTTATCTTCTTCTTAATTAACATCTAGATCCTTTGTCATATTCTCTTTACATCATGAATATTAGCATGGAATGACTATAGTATCTGAAATCTCGTATTGTAATAATAACTTCACTCTTATTCGTTTTTTTGCAGCAAACTGTCGAGACAATGACAATTGGATGGAGGATAGCACTATTATTGGTTGACTGCATCAATTTCTTGTACTTTAGTATAACTTGTAATTATAATTTCGATCATGAAAGTTGAAAAATAAATTGTACTATGTAATCATTGAACATTTGTGTATGTTGTGCTTATATAATTCTGTTTTGATGTGTTATTTTCTTTTTGTTGCATCATGTTACATCATCTTGTTGCAACGTGTTGCATTTTGTTCCATCTTGTTTCACTTTGTTGCATTGTGTTGCTTTGTTATTTTATTATGTATTGTTTTATGGTGTTGCATTTTATAGTATTTTGTTGCTTTTTGTTGATAGGCACTTATTTGTTGCATTGTGTTGCTTTGTTATTTTATTATGTATTGTTTTATGATGTTGCATTTTATAGTATCTTGTTGCTTTTTGTTGACAGGCACTTATTTGTTGCTGATTTTTTGTTTATTTATGTTACCGCTCACTTTTACAGTTTTACTATTTCAAATAATAAAACAACACACACTTGCACCCAAAATAATAAATTTAGATTCATGATAATCAACAAAAAGAAACATGAATAAACAATAAAAAACAACAGAATTATCAACAAAAAGAAACAATAGTCAACAAAAGACTAACAGAATGATAGTGATAACAATTAATTTAAAAAATCAGGTACTTTCCAACGATATTAATTCACCAAGTTCATAATTTATTTTTTTTCAATTTCTTATATGTTTTACACTCTTACTTTATATTAATTTTCTATTTTTTTTTACAATTTTATGAATTGTATTTACTATTCTTTATTACAAAACACAATTCGGCAAATTTAAAATTTTCAAATTTTATATATTTATTTTTCTATTTTAAAAAAATCATTTGTATTTATCTGATTTTAAAAAATAATTACTTTTTCACAAAAAAGACTTTTTACTCTTCGTATTGTTTTTCACTAGTTTGAAATAAGTTACAGTATTTTTATATAACATTTGGCCATTTTTTGGATTATTAAGGATTTTATCACTCTAAAAAGAGGATTGTATCCTTTCTATTAAACTTTTGATTTTTTTTATATATTGAAAGTTTATATTTATTATATAAATGATTTTTTAAAAACATACTATGTAAATTACAAGGATAACTTTATGTACTTTTTTACAATTACCAACATGTTAACTTTTTTTTAATTTTTATTTTCCATTTTTCTATTTCCATGTTATTTTTTTCATTTTCTACATAATTTTTAATTTTTAATTTTATTTTTGAATATAATTTACTAGTTTTCAACTTTGAACTTTTATAACGCTTTTTTTCTTGACTTTGAGTTTTTATTTATATTTTAATACAAGTATAATTTAATTTTTTTATAATTTTATTTATTTCTATGTAATATACTCCGTAATCTTTTTGAATTTTTGTTATTTTTATAATTTTAATAAAAAGTGGCTTACGTGTTACTACCTCCGTCCCACTAAGATTGGGACGAGATAAGGTGGCACGATTATTAAGAAAAGTGAGTTTGTATGGTTGATATTAAATTGATAAAGTAAGAATAAAGTAAGAATGATTTAGAGCCACACATTCTTTACCAAATTTGGTATGGGACAATCTTAGTGGGACTTCCCGAAAAGGTAAAATGGGACAATCTTAGCGGGACGAAGGGAGTATATGGGATACCAGCAGTCCACCACCTGGAATGTTCACCAAAGTGGGAAACCGGGAGGAAATGAAGCATACGTATGGGACTATGGGAGGTTGGGAGCAGTCCATTTATGAAAAGAAAATGTCCGCCCGTCTATTTTTGAAAGGAAAACTAGAAGGAGACAAAAGTGATATAATTTTCACGTTTTAGCCTATTTCTGAAATTTTCCCTTTTTTGTTAGTACATGGGCCTATTTGCACCTTTTCCCTGAAATATATTATACTCGGTATTTTGGGATAGGACTTTTCCATAATAATATTACTATACTAAATTTAAAAGACAAAAAATAATTTATTCTTAAAATGACACAATTCATCATTCTATCTGCAATTTATCATTCAAAATACACTATAATTTATCTTGTTCAATTATTCATACAAAATAATTAGTCATGTTTTTATCCAAAAAACATAACTACTCATATTTTAGTCAGGGAGAACTTTGTGTAGGAAATTTTGAGGATATTTCAAATGAATAAAACATTACATCATTTTATGAGAAAATTTGTGAAACCTCAAAAAGACCTTATCTAATCTAATATTATACGGAGTATATTTTAATCAACTCTAATAATTACATATTTTTGTACTTTAGGATAAAATATATATTTTAATGTTCATTTAATATTCCAAATGGTAATGTTAAGCTTTTATTGCCCATTTACAATTCGGAGGTTTCAAACATTTACTTTAATTATTATTTAATCTCCTTTATTATGTAGTATCTTCTTTGTGGATGTGCATAAAAACCTATGTTTTTGCATGTTCGGCTAGCCTTGAAAAATGTCCATTTCTATGGTGTGGAAGGTTAGACCGCATTTCTTTGTGAGGTTGAGCTAAAGCGCACTCTTAATTATTGTCATAGACTTTACGGGTGGTGTGTTAAGTGCAAGACACACTTGATGAGGTCACCTATATGAGTGAGAGGTGGGGGCGCCTCCATGAAGCATTGACAACGCTTAATTATTTTTTAATTTTGTTATCAATCATTGATTTCTTTTATTAATAATTGTTATTAATTTGTTCAAAAATAATACGGAGTAATTGTTATTGATTTTTATTAATTATATTGTAATAATACATTATTACTTCTAATTATGAATTATGAATGTAATAATTTTTTAAGTGTGATTGAGTTCCTTTCATTGGGGCATTGCTTTTATCTAATTTAAGATTTGTATCAAATTTGGATTTATGTGTACTCCCTCCGTCCCAATAAATTCTTCCAACCTTGAGTTGGCTCGCATATTTAGGAAGTGGAATAAAGTGGAAATGTATGATTGTAGTTGTGTAAGAAAAAGGTGAAATGAATGCGAGCCACAAAAATTATCCAAAAGGGAAAGTTGGAAGAATTTTTTGGGACAATCCAGAACGAAAGTCGGAAGAATTTTAAGGGACAGAGGGAGTATATATGTGATGGAGTTAAATCCAACTACGAGAGCTAAATATACGTAAGTGTGGGAATAATATGGTAGCGTAAGGTAGTTTTACTCTTTATTCCGATGAACTAGCAATTGTTTAGCCTCGGTTCAGAATTCAATCGGGGATCCCCATCTCAGGTGTTTACATCTAATATTTATAGATATTGGGAGATAGTATTTTAGGAGGAATCTAATACAATTAATTCATTAATGAACTATATTTTTGCTCGAAATAGAACTCCTTCGATGCTTGATTCCTACACGATTGCTTTCTTCTTTTAGTTGCCGTTCTCCGGATGAGTTCTGTCTGTTGCCAAATATCTATCAACGAATGATAGCTCGCCACATAAGCCCTAGGAATATCCCGGTCTCACTAGAACTCCGCCCAGGCTCGAGGTATGCTGTCCAGCCCGGCCTGGCTGTGGGTTCCTATCGTGGGCCTAATTCCTAATGGGCTAAGAGGCTTTTAATCATAGATCCCTTTTATGGGCTAATCCTGTAATTAGGCTGATCCCGTTTATGGGTTTAATCCTATAATTAGGCTGATCCTATTAAGGGCCGATCCCGTTTATGGGCTTAATCCTGTAATTAGGTTGATCCCGTTAAGGGCTGATCTCGTTTATGGTCTAATTCTGTAATTGGGCCATGGGCTGAATCCATGGTACCATCACGAGCCCCCCTACTCCTCAAAATTAGCAGGGCTGAATTTTGGAGGAGTAAAATTGAAGCGGTTTATTGATTTTGAAATTCAAATCTTTTATAGGCGACTGTAGCTCTGCCCAGTAATTATTGCGCCGAAGTAGGCCTGCAGCTCGGGCTCAATTTTCAATCAGCTTTTCCATTTCCCGACTCCCCGAGTCCCTTGATGCGGTCTTCCTAAGCGGTTTTCGCTTTTGAGCCCTAACTCTTGATCCTCTTTAAAACCTGGTTCTCCTTTCGAATTGAACCTCTCCACGCCAACTCTCTTCGTGTGAATGCTCTGTGCGCCCTTTGAGGAACCCTAGGTCTCGAAGGATTCCTCCAATCTTCCCCATTTCTTCCTCAGGTCAGTTTTCATGTCTTCTTCAAACTCTGTTCCCGTTCATCAGGTCTTCCCAGATGGCGAAAACACTCTGATTCGTCCCAAAATCCCCGTCGATGAAGACGGGGTAGAGACCCATTTCTTTCTTTCTTTCTTCTGAATATACGCGGAAGATTCCAGAAGTGGCACTTTCCGATTCGGAATTTAACGAAGCCGTGGCCCTTGCGGGCCCAAGCGTAATCTGCTCCCGCCCTTCGCCGGGCCAAAACATCGTCGAACCCCTACTCCCCTTCACGTTGAGATCAAAAGGAAGAAAAAAGTGTGCTTGACTAAGGCAGAGATATATAGAGAAGTTTTTATTGAAGAATCATAGAAGTTTAAGCACCTTGAACAGCTCACGTTGGAGTTCAAGATATAATTTCTTTACTTCTTCTCTATGTAATGGGGTTTTCAAGATTGAACGATTGATAGCATCCTCTGGGTTGGTACGTGTGTTATGAGAAGCTTTGTTGTAAAGTCGAGCCTCTCTACCCGCAAGGTAGATATGCATAACTCATCCTAGAGATGATAGAGTTGGGGTGACTCAAGGGTAGACTAGTAGAGTTTATCTTGTAACCATTTCAAGGCTTTAGTGAAGTTGTTTAAAATCCCTCTGAGGGACATCGATCGAGGTTTTTTAATCCCTTTGAGCCAATAGATTTTTCCCCATTAAATCTTTGCGTACTTATTTATTATTTTTCACCCTCTGTCTCATACTAGAACAGTAGAACTTCGCAAAAAAAATGGCCACTGTTCCACACACACACAATTCACCCCCCCCCCCCCTCTTGTGTTACTAACTGTTTCATCACCACCTAACCTTGCATTGTTGCACATTGGGGTGGGCAATTCGATTTACAGTTCGGTTTTCTTCGGTTTCAGTTTGGGAGAATTTGTACCAAACTAAAATCATTTGTATTTCGGTTTGGTTTCGGTTCGGTTTGAAGTTCGGTTTACCAAAGTAAAAATTATTAGGTTCAATTTAGTTTGATTTGATTCGGTTTCTTAAGTTTATTATTTTATTTGATCAAGTTCTACTGATGGAGTATATGGCCCGGGAACCCCCGGCCCATAGACTCCTACTTCTCCTACACAGGCCCATTGAGCCCAAGGAACATTCGAAGCCCAAATACGGCGGCCCAAGTCTCAAAGAAGCCCAAAATACGCACTGGGGTGCCTTCGGTCTCCTTGGCCAAAGGCTCCAAAATACACAGGGCAGCCAGATTCGAGCACGCAGAGCTACTCGAAGAAAACGGCGCAAAGCAGTAGCCCTCGGCTACCAGGAGCCTTCGGCGCACACATGGAGCCTTCGGCATCAGGGGAGCCTTCGGCTATACGACGTCCCCAGCTACACAGAACCTTCAGCCGAAGGGGAGCCTTCGGCCAACAACTCAATCATCAAAGATTCCCTTTGGATACAAGCAACCACCGCATTTAATGCGACGTCACATCCACCCACCGCATTCAATGCGGTGCACATGCGAATGCCAGTGCCACCCGATTGAGGTGACCCCTCGGCCGTTAGATTATCGCCACGTGTACTCTCATAGCATTTATTAGTACGATACATAGCACCCCCTTTTTCCATTGTAAAGGACCAGAACATCTCGAGTTCATTAATACAATCGCCTCTCTCTCCTACTTGTTTGCTCT